>PVJX010017174.1:0-38890 GCA_004027295.1 Dolichotis patagonum | reverse complement strand
ATTCTTCTTTTACCTGGGCAAGTATTTCTGATTTGAATTTCTCCATAGCTTTCCCTATTTGCATATTTATTTCATTTGATATCATTTCAGACATTTCAGGTGTATGGCTTCTTTTTTCTTCTATGTACACAGCTTCTAAGCTTTCTTGGGGAGGGCTAGAGCTTTGAGCCTGCCTTTTGGTCTTTCCTTTTGTCATTTTCTATATTTCCTTGCTTTGAGCGGTGTTCCAAAGCTTTCTCTGCATGTGTGGTGAATTACCTCTTACACCCTCAGTTCCTAGAGGGGCAGTGGCTCCCCCACAGGCTCTTGGCTTCCTCACAGGGTCCTAACTACCCTCTGTGGCCTCCTGGCTCCCTAAGTTGTAAGGCGAATGCTGGATGTGGTCAAGCTGCAGCCTATGGAATCTCAGGCAGGCCCGACCACCATACTTTGTCCCAGCCAGGTCTCCAGGAGGTTCCCTGCGAGTGAAGGGTGGGCCTACAGGTCCCAAAGAGTCAGGGCAAAATGCTGGTTTCTGCAAAGTTCCCGGTCCCAAACAGACCTGGCCAAGATGCCAGTCTCCGCAATATTCCCAATCCAAACAGCCCAAGCCTCCCTGCGGGTCCAGGAGGTTCCCAGTCCCAAAGAGTCAGGCCGTGATGCTGCTTTCTGGGAGATTTCCTGTGGGTGAAGACTGGGGCTCTGGGCCCAAACAGACCTGGCACAGATGCCGGTCTTCTGGAAGTTCCCTGCGGATGAAGGGCGGGCCTACCAGTCCCAAACAGTCGCGCTGAGACGCCGGTCTCCACAGACTTTCAATCCAAACAGCTCGGGCCACTCTGTGGGTCTGGGAGGTTTGTGTCCCAAAGAGTCAGGCCGCAATGCTGATCTCTGGGAGATTTCCTTGCAGGTTGCATTTTGTTCATGAATTCTCTGCCTACCTCTATGCCTCCAAGACTTCTACCTACCTTATCTTGTAGTAGATTAAGTGTTTCTGTTTTAATATTTCAGTCTTTGATCCATTTAGACTTTAGTATTGTGCATGGTGATAGGCATGGAGCTAGTTTCAGTCTTCTGCATGTGGAGAGACAATTTTTCCAACACAATTTATTAAAGAGGCTATCCTTCTTCAAGTGAACATGCTTAGCTCCTTTGTCAAATATCAGGTGGCTGAGTGTCTTTGTACATATATTGACATCTTCTAACGAGTTTCTTTGATCCTCAGGTCTATTTCTTTGCCAGTACCATACTGATTTTATCACTGTGGCTTTGTAGTACAGTTTCAAGTCAGGAATTGAGATGCCTCTGCCTTGTCTTTATTGCCCAGAATTGGCTTTGGTATTCTAGGTGTCTTCTGTTTCCAAATGAATTTTAGGAGTGTTTTCTCTAGATCTGTGAGGTATGTTGATGTTATTTTGATTGGGATTGTGTTAAGTCTGTATAACAGTTTTGGGAGTATGGCCATTTTCACAATGTTGGTTCTTCCTAACCAAGAACAAGGAATATCCTTCCATTTTCTAATATTCTCTTCAATCTCCTTTTTTAGTGTAGTATAATTTTCAGTATATAAGTCTTTTACAGTCTTAGGTTGATTCCTAAGTATTTCATTTTTTTAGATATTATTGCAAAGGGCAATAGTTTCATAATTTCTTGGTTAGTTTATTTGTGTACAGGAATGCTATTGATTTTTGAGCACTGACTTTGTATCCAGTTACACTGCTGAATTTCTTTATAACCTCTAGTAGTCTTTTAATGGAGTATTTTGGCTCTTCAATATAGAGTATCATGTTGTCTACAAATAGTGATAATTTAAGTTCTTCCTTTCCTATCTTTATTCCTTTTATTTCTCTCTCTTATCTGATTGCCCTGGCTAGTGTTTCCAGAGCTATATTGAAAAGCAGTGGTGATAGTGGACATCCTTGTCTTGTTCTTGATTTTAAAGTGAAAGCTTTCAGTTTTTGTCCATTTAGTATAATATTGACTGGTGGTTTGTCCTAGATGGTCTTTATAAGGTTGAGGTAGACATCGCGTATTCCAACTTTCTAAAGAGTTTTTATCATGAACATGTGTTGGACTTTATTAAAAGCTTTCTCTGTATCTATTGAGATGACCATGTGTTTTTTTTTTTTTTTTGGCTCTGTTGATATGGTGTATCACATTTATTGATTTGCATATGTTAAACCATACCTGCATTCCTGGAATGAACCCCACTTGGTCATGATGTATAATTTTCTTGATGATTTGCTGCATTCTATATGTCAGTATTTTATTGAGAATCTTTGCATCAACATTCATTATTGAGATGGGCCTATAGTTCTCCTTTTTGGTTGGGTCTTTCTCTGGTTTTGTTATGAGAGTAATACTTGCTTCCTGGAATGTTTTAGGGAGGATTGATTTCTTTTCAATTTCATTGAAGAGTTTAAGGAGTATTGGTATCAGATCTTCTCTAAATTTCTTGTAGAATTCAGCTGTGAATCCATCAGGACCTTGGCTTTTCTTTGTTGTTAAGTTTTTTAAAATTACATTTTCAATTGTAGTAGCTGATATTGGGTTATTTAAAATTGCTTTATCTTCTTGATTGAGCTTTGGTAATTCATGTGTTCCTAGAAATCTGTCCATTTTTTCTCTGTTTTCCCCTTTATTTGAGTAGAGGTTTTCACAGTAGGTATTCATGATATTTTGTATTTCCATGGGGATCTGTAGTAATTACCCCTTTTCTGTCCTTATTTTGTGAATTAGGGTTTTTTCTTTATAAGGTTAGCTAGATGTTTGTCAACTTTGTTTATTTTCTCAAAGCTCCAGATTTTTGGTACATTAATTTTTGTGGTTTTTTTTTAGGTTCAATTGCATTGATTTCTGCTCTAATCTTTACAATTTCCTCTCTTCTATGAGTTTTGGGTTTAACTTGCTCTTCTTCTTCTAGAAGCTTGAGATGAAGCATTATTTTGTTTATTTGTTCTCATTCTGTTCTCGTGATATGACAATTTATTGCTATATAATTCCCTCTTAAGACTACTTTCATTGCATCCCACAGATTACAGTATGTTGTGTCTGCATTTTCTTTGACTTTTAGGTATTGCTTTATTTCTTCTTTAATTTCATCTGTAGCCCAATGGCTGTTCAAAAGGTTGTTATTTGTTTTCCATGTATTTATTCAGGTTTTACAATTTCTTTTGCCATTAATTTCCAATTTCAGAGAGCTATGGTCAGATATTATGCATGGAATAATTTAAATACCTTTTCATTTACTTAAGAATGATTTATGGGATAATATATGGTTTGTTTTGGAGAATGTCCTGTACACAGCTGAGAAGAATGTTCTGATGTGCTTGGGTGGAACACTCTGTAAACATCTACTAAGTCCATTTGCTCACAGGTATGATTCAGTTCTATTACTTCTATGCTGAGTTTTTGTCTAATTGATCTATCTCTTTGTGATAATGGGCTATTAATGTCCCATGTAATAACTGTGTTCTTGTGTATTTGGTTTTTCATGTCCATTAGTATCTGTCTTATACCCTTGGGTGCTCCTTTGTTTGGTGCATATATATTTATAATTGTTCTTCCTCTTGAATTTTTCCACTTATGAATATGTAGTGACCTTCTTTTTGTCTTTTAATAATTTTAGGTTTATGTTCACATTGTCTTCAAATAGAATAGTTACTCCTGATTTTTCTGGGTTCCTGTTGCGTGGAATACTGTTTTCCATCCTTTGACTTTTAATCTATGAGTTTCCTTTTGGGTCAGATATGTTTCTTGTATACAGCATATTGTGGGATCATTTTTCTTGATCCATTCTATTAACCTATTTCTTTTAATAGGTGAATTGAGCCCATTTACATTTATGGATATCACTGATACGTACTGGTTTGACTTTGCCATGTTATGTTACATTTTGTTTGCTTTCTGCTTTTCCCCTCTTTTAATTGCTTGTCTTACCTGGTGGTTTCTTTTTGTTGTTTTGGGGATTCTGGTCATTTTTATCTCGGTCTAGTATGTCTTCCAATATTCTTTCTAGGTTTATTTGGGTGGACGTGAATTTTTTTCAGTTGTTCTTTGTCATGGAAGTATTTTGTTTCTCCACTAAATTGGAATGAAAGTTTTACTGGGTACATCAGTCTGGGTTGAAAGTTGTTTTCTTTCAGGACTCAAAATATCTCACTCCAAGCACATCTTGACTTGACAGTTTGTGCTGAAAAGTCTGCTGTGATTCTAATGGGCTTTCCTGGATAGGTGACTTGTGTCTTTTCTCTAAAAGCTTTTAGTATTCTGTTTTTATGTTGTATGCCTGAGATCTTAATTATTATGTGTCCATCTGTAGATTTATGTTGGTTGTGACTGTTTGATGTTCCATATGCCTCACTTATTGCATATCAGATATTTTGCCCATGTTTGGGAAATTTTCTCCTATTCTTTGTGTCAACATTTTAGTTATATCATTTATATTGACTCCAGTGTCTTCACTAATGCCTGTTAATCTTGTATTGTTGCTCTTGGCATTATCTTTAAGCTTCTGGATTGTTATTTCATGATGCTTTGTTATTTTTAAAAGTTTTATCCTTTCATGATCACTAATTGTGAGCCTGTCCCTAAGGTCCGAAATCCTATCCTCACTTTATTTAAATGGTTTTGTGTGCTTTGAGTAGAACTTTTTGATTCTTGGATGTCTCTTTCAGTTTGCTTCATGAATTCTGGTAGCTTTCTGTATTGCTCATTCAAGGTTTCCATCAGTTCCCCATGCTCCTGTACTTTTTTTCTCTATTTCTTCTTTATCTACACTAAGCAACTCCTTTACTAAGGTTGTTACTTCTATCTTTACATGGGAGAGTATTTTTATTTTTATTTATTTATTTTTTTTTGTACGGGGGATCGAACTCATGACCTCGCACTTGCCAGGCAGGCGCTTAAGCCACTGAGCTAAATCCCCAGCGGGAGAGTATTTCTAATTTGATTTCCTCTGTGGCCTCATGGAGTTGTTTTTTGTTTTTGTTTTTTTTTTTTCTTCATTCGCTGTCTTTTCAGGGATTTCTGGTGTGTTACTTTTGGAGTCTTCTATTTCAATGTCTCCTGTAGTTGTTCCTGTTGGACTAGATGTTTGAGATTGCATTTTGCTTTTTCATTTTGCTGTTTTCCCATTTTGAGTTAGTTTTTCATCCTTCAGACCTGCTAGTGTCAACTCTTGGTAGTGTGTATCTTTGTGTCCTACTATAAGGTTGATGTTTGTCCAGTTGCTTGGTCCCACAATGAATAGGTGGCCAGTCACCTGACTTACTGCTGCAGGGCTTGTTTGGTGAGTCCTATATTCTTCCTGCACTGACAAGCCTAGTAGTATTGATGTAGGTCAACTTTTAGTTCCTGCTAGTACTTTTCCTCAGGTTTTGCCAGGTCATCAAGTCTCCCTGTCTATAGTGTTTGTGTCAGCTGAGGCCCTACTGTGTCCCTATTGTGTGCCTATGTGTCTCATAAGCCCTTTTGATTTTCTTCAAGTTGAGGGAGTCCTTCTCGACACACTCCTCACTTTCTTTGTGTTTGTTTTTTGTGTGTAGATAGGGGCCACCCTCACTCTTGTCAGACTTACGAAGGTCTTACGGTTAGTTGGAGGGAGCTTTACTACTGGCCCTATTTTCCCACTGTACACCTCTGTTTTAGGGACATACTCACCACACTGACTGGAGCCAGCTGAGATCTTCTGTTTCAGTGAGGCAGTCAGTTAATCTCTCTTCAGTCTAGCACAGAGAATCCACTGTAGTCCAAGGCTCCTCTGGGAGCCGAGTTCCAAATTTGCCCTGTGAGCTGGGATTCTGTAGGGGTACGCGCGGTCAGGGGCCAGTGGTGGATTCTGCGCCCTGCTCTCTGCTTAGAGTTCACTGAGTGTAGTCCCGTTAGGCTCATTGGTCCCTCTTGTGTTTCTCTGGGTGGTTTCTTGCACAGGGCATGGCCTTACTGCCTGGGAGTGGAGTTCCAAGTTTGCCCCTTGCACGCTAGGATTCCACCACCAGAGCACACGAAGAAATGATGTGCAAATGAGTCATGCACTCAAGGAAGAATGGCGACGTCCTAAATCCAAGGGCTGGAGTCAGTCACTTCCCTGGTGGAGCTTCTACTCTCAGCTCTGTCTTCTTTTAGTCACTGCCTATCAACTCTTTTTCCAGTTTTTTTTTAAATCAAACTGTTTGTTTTCTTTCTATATAGTGGTTCCAGTTTCTTCTATATTTTTCATAGTATCTCCTTATCAGAAGTATTGCATAAAAAAATTCTCCCTATCAATACGTGGTCTATGTGCTCTGTTAATTTTTCCTTTGTTGTAAAAAAAAATATTTTTTAAACTTTATGTAATCTTGCCAAGATTTTATCTCAATAGTGTAAGTGCCCACTTGGCAAGCACAAGGTCATGAGTTCAATCCCTGGTACCAAAAAAATTATGCAATCTCGTTTGTCTGTTTTGATTTCTGTACCTGTGCATCCTCATGGTTAAGGCTAAACGAATGCCCAGATGAGTATTTTTTTGATTTTCCATATGACTCTTTAATCACAGTTTTTCTTCTATTAGGGCAGAAGACATTTAACAGAATTCTTTTCAAATTTTGTTTCAAGTACAATGTAGCATAAAGCTGATTTGCATTTCCTGAGGCTAAACTGACTAAACCATAGATGAGTACTCTCCTTCTGTGAGAAAAAAAAAATCACTGTATTCTTCATTTCATTGGAAAATGGATGATAGCATTCATTTGGATGCAAAGAACCTTTGAATATTTACAGTTAGAAGGAACACAATCAGAAGCTATTCTTTTCGACTTTCATGATTTCTATTAACTACTATCCTTATCAGAATGCAGACATAAAAGTGTTAGTGTCATTTGAGAGAAAATCTTCCTGCTCTTCTCCAGGGAATATGAAACCAATATTTAGAGAAATATTCAGAGAGGGATTTAGGTGCCTCTCACCTGGAGTCATGTATCTTCCTAAATGTGTCTGCATTAAATTGCCTGTCCAAATCATGCAGACTTATTTTTTCTGCTTTCATGTGGAATCATTAGGTTCTACTTAAATCTTCTGAAAAACACATTCTCACTAAAAATTTCATAAAACTGAGGATACAAAGTAGACAAGATAAGTATTAGCTAATATTACAGAGTCAGAAATAGCTTTGGTGATTAAGGTGGTAGTTTATTGACATTGGTTTATATTATTAATGATATTATTTCTTAATCTAGTTGTCTTATACTTGAGATTTCTAGAAGACAAGAAAGGGACCTGGGAGCAAGTAGTATCAGCTTTTTCTTTCCTGCTAGTATATTTATTTATTTATTTATTTGTTTTATTTATTTTATTTTTTTTTGGTGCTGGGGATCGAACTCATGACGTCACGTTTGCCAAGCAGGCACTTATACCACTGAGCTAAATCCCCAGCCCCTCTGCTAGTATATTTAAACATGCTTTAATGTTTAATTGGAGAAAAGTAAAGTGAAAGGCAAAAAATTAAACCAAAACAATACATCAAAATGTGTTTGCATGCAATGTATTTAGGAAATTAACTCATTCTTCTGAACATATCAACATAGGAATAAGCAAAGCTCCACTTTCAAAAAGTCATGATTTCCCAAGGTGTGGAACTCTGAGATCATAAATTGCCCTCTTTTTACCTTTTATATTATGAGAACTGATATTCCTATATATTTAATTCTATTTAGGCATCATATAGAGTTATAAGCAAAATCACAGTCACCACTGGATATTAAAAGAACCAATCTAAAAGTGTGACTGCTTATGTGGCTTAAACAGTAAGTTTTAAAATCACTTTTGTCCTTACACATATTGTATAGTGACAGTTTTAATTCTCTATCGTTATAAGTGATTTTATAACAAAGTACTCTTTGCCATCCTAGATTATAAACATGGTGTTTAATTACCTTCTAATGGATGCTAAGGCATTCTTTTCATCTGTCTAAAGTCTAGTTTTTCTTCTTTAAGGAAGATTCAGTTTAGTGAAGCCAGCAATCTCCATCCTTTTCAGATTAACATAAAATGAAGGATGAACAACCTAAGTAATCATGTGAATATCAAGGGTACTGAGTCTCTTATCAAATATGTCCTCTACAGTGTCAGAAATGATTCAGTACTGTACTTCTCTTCCACTACACTGCCTGGTGGGATTATTGAGGGCATTATTGTTGACTAAGTATCATTCTATAAATTCCAAAGTCAAAGCACTTGGCAGAATGGAAAACTGGCATTCAGTTGGAGAAAGGAACCATAATTACATTTTCACTCTGAATGAATGCACTTGAAAACTTGACGTATTTCCTGTGCTTTCTAAAGAAAACTGCTTACTTATAGCACCCAAGTTATCTGACTTGTTATGCCTTTCCAATACTTTAAGAAGTAATTTGATATTTTGATTTACTGTGACAAGAAAATTTAGCAAATTTCAGTTTTGCACATATGATAATTTCTTCTGAAACATCTCCAATTATAAGTGAATATGCCACTGCCAAAAGATCTTTTTGAGTATTTCAGTTACTTAGACCTATGTTATGACATCTAAGATTAACTGACAATTTGATTGGTAAGGAAGCCACCTATGGGATTAGGAAAGCATACTTCTGGGTGTGTTTTGCTTGGTTGGAGATGTGCCTTTGGGATGTGCATCTGGCATCTGGTACTGTCCTCTCCAATACTGTTACCTTGCTCTGTTTTCTGGCTGCCTTGAAATAAACAGCCTTATCCCACCATACGTTTTCCCATGATGCTTTTGGCCTTGTAGCCTGATAATCATAGATTGAAATTTCTACAACTATGAATAAAGTAAAAGATTTTCTCCCTCAAGTTATGAGAGCTAGGTCACAAGAATGGAAAACCTGACACATGCTCAAAAGATTGTCTAATAAGCTGTAATTCTGTTGCATTTCTTGTCTGTCAAAATCTGAGATTTCAAAAGTCTCTCTTATTAAAAGATGCACATATATCCTCTCCAAAAAACCTATTTTAAAGTTGGAGGCTTGATGTGAATATGCATTCCTACTAAACACACAAATAATATTACCAGAATAAGGAATTTCTGGCTGGCAGTTGATAACCAGTTTTATACAAGGTACAAAGCAGGTTATAATCTTTCTCATATCTTCTGTTCTGACACAGATTTCAGAAGATCATCTATATATTTATTTCTTACCTGAATAGTCATTCTTAAATAGATGCATAAATTCCTTGTGCTAAGTAATTTACAGTGTAGAGAATCAGGAAAACTAGGAAAAGCCAGAGAACATGGCAGAAAGAGATTTGGCAGCAAATATACTTAGCAGAAGATATCACTCTCATTTTAAGAATTTGATATGATTAATAGCTCTATTACTTCTCTTTGGTCTGCAGAAAAAGAAGAAGAGATTAAAAAGGTAGTAGAAAATAGAGAAATAGTTTCAGTGCTACTTGCTCTCATTTCTTCTTTGAAGTAGAAGGAAAAGAAAATGCCTTAGTTCTGTTCCATATTTATTTACCAAAACAGACAAAATAATGAATTTGATTGACATTTTATAATGATTGCTTGATGGTTTTAACCCACATTTGCTGGAGGTTGGCATATTTTTATTCTTATGTGAATATATATATATATATCACATAGAAAAAGTCAAGAAACATGAATTTGAATATAGAAATTTTACTGTTTCACTATTTGTAGCATTCCAGAATTGGAATGCCAATTATAAATGACTTAATTATACAAGGCAATTTAGATTTTAAAAAATATCCTTCAGTGATGTAGCTGTTTTTTTGAGTGCTAGGTTGTGAAGGACAACTTTTCAGTGCCAAAACAATGAGCACAATGATCCTATCTGAATCAGAAAACAATCATGGTGTCTAAACAGGTTAAAGGGTTGTGGTAGTTAATTATAAAGGGTTGTGCTGTCACTTTGACTGGATTAAGAATTGCCCAGCAGATGAGTGGAGCACAGTTCTGGGCTTGGCTGAGTGAGACAGCTGCAGTCAGCAAACGGAAGTGGAGATGCCCTACCTTCAGTATGGTTGGCACCAACCAACTGGTTTGCACCCTGGATGGAATTAAAAAGGAGAGAAAAAGCATGTTCGCCCTTCTGAATCCTGGAGGGAGCACCTGTCTTCCTCACTGGCTTTGAACATTCAGCTCTGCACCCTTCAGTGTCTGCCTGTGATTGCTCTTCAGCCTTCCAGCACAAGTCCTTTTCCTTCCTATACTGATTCATGGCACTTCAGGGAGTTCTAAGCCTGGTACCTCTACTGGACTATCCAGTTTTCCAGTACACAGGAACCCACCTCACATGCTTCAACCTCTGACTGTCATAAAACTACTTTGTGCACAAACAATACATATATATATATATATATATATATATATATATATATATATCCTCTGATGCAGTAGATCAAATAGATACAATTTTATTCTTAATTATTGATAATAGGTTATAGTAATTCTTGCCTTATTTACAGCATTTCATTAAAAATGCATAGTGTAACCTTACTACACATACATACATTTGATAATTTCTACTGAAAGAAAAGTCAGTTTTACATTATTTTAAAGCATATAATTATAACATTATCAGGAATTACTCAGAATTATCCTTCAAGTAATGACAGTATAATCATTATAAATATTTATATTACCAATAGAAAAGAAAACATTTTTAATTCTACAATTATTTCATAACTCCAGAAAATCAATTCTAAATATTGACTCAATATTTTCAAAGATTAGAACTGGATATATGTATGTCATAGATGACAGACAGAAAAATGTACATTGAAGCCATACATAATTTTATATACTTAAAAAAGTCTATTATCAAAGTAAGAGCATGCCACTGTTGTTCTGATTCATAGGCAAGGAAAGATACAGGTCCATTCATAACTTCTGTAGTCAATTTTAGGTCTTTTTCTTTTTGTTATTTTTTGGTTTCTCTCCAGTTATGAACTTTTAATGTGTGCAAATTTACCCACCACCACCTCCTCCTCTTATGATGTTCCTGCTAACAAACTGATCATGTAAGTATAACAGAGCAGAAAACAACACAGTCCTTCTGTCCCTCAGGCTATAAACATGAATCATTTTCCGATTCATCAAAACAGGGTTTACTGATGACATTGTTTCTTTTCCCCATCTCCTGTCATTGTATGACTGTTTTCTATACATAAAAAATAAATCTTGTCAAACTGTTAACTTACTCTCTATTAAGTTGAACAATACCACTAGTTTTGAATATTTTAATATATGGTATGGGTTTTTTGTCTTTTAGATGCAAAAGTACAATAGGACAACCTACTTGTGATTTGGGATTTTATTAAAAACATATGTGTTACGGTTTATTTAAATGTCCCCCAAAAGCCTCATTTAGCAATGGAGATGACTGAATCTAGCATTTGTGATTGGCTCATTGTCTAGCCCTCAGATTGGTGGCATGAGTGTTTCACCTTCCCAGGAGTGGAGCTAATGTAATGGTGGGGAAGAAGGCTGATCTTTCTCTTTTCCTTTGCGTTCACTTTTGCTGTTTGCAGCTGCTGTAAAGGGCTGCCCCACCATGCCATGCTGTCTTGGAGTCAACTGAGTATGGACTGAAACTCCCAAGAACTTTAAGAAATGAATCTTTTCTTCCCTAACATAGGGCATCAGGTAGTTTGTCTCAGTAATTAGTAAAAAGTACCTAACACTATATGTGAACTAGAGTTAAAGCTCAGCGGCACAGTGCCTGACAAACATGAGGACATGAGTTTGATTCTGAGTAACAAAAAAAGTAAAATTACACATATATGTATGCATGTTACTTTGCTCTTGTTCTTATTTGGACCCATGATATAAATACTAAATATCCAAATTTAAGTGTTACCCTTATTCTAGCAATGATGCAGTACTTATTTAAAATCAATAATACTTACCAAATTTTAATTTTTTAAAATGTCTCCAGAATGTTACAAAACCGGATATTGAATCATTTCCAAAAATTATTAATTAGTAAAAAGGGTTCATTTCATAGCATTAAAATTTTTATTAATTTGTTAATTTAAACTATAATACCTAAGGTCTTTGATATTCTAGGGAAGTCTCAAGGCTTTTCTGTGAAGCACAGGCAACTAGAGCTAAGTAGTCACAAGGCAACCAGATGTTACTTTTAAACATAAATCAGAGTGTCATCATTCTTTGTTTAATGCCCTCGGTGGGCTTTTCCTAGAAATTGATATAAAATTGATTTTCAGAGCCTATATGAGTAAATCAGACAACATATGAGCCAATAAAGCTGGTCCTGATTACTTTGCCCCTCAGCTGGCTAGGCTCCATTTTCCTGTTCCCCTCTCCCTCTGTGGGCATTTACATGTTCATGCAGGTGGTTTCTCCACTTGCCAGAAATAAAGGCCCAACTTAAATGTTTCTTTCTTATGGGAATTTTGTTACTTCCTTAGTAAACAGTTTTCTTATAGATAAATTGCAAGCCTTTTTCTACTATATCAATGTTTAATGGATTTTTATATTTATTGGTGTCTGAAAGTATTCATTTTTCTCTTTTTTATTTCTTTTTCCTCTCTCTCCTCCCTGCCTTCCTGCCCTTCTGTTTTTTTCTTCCACCATTATCTATTGTGAAACTAGGGTAATGTTCATTCAAAGATACACACTTCCTAAACTCTGAACCTGTGAGTATGTTCTGTAACATGGAAATTTCTAGATGTTATTAAATTAAAGGGCTTTGAGTTGCAGTGGGTTTATCCTAGATCCTGCATGTAGGTCCAACTCAATCACATGAATCCTTAAAATTGGAGAACACTTCCTATGTGTAATCACACAGAGGTGGATGTGACCATAGAAAGAAGGCAAAAGGGATGTATAGGTACTGTCACTGAAGGTGGAGAAAAAGAATCACTTGTTACGGAATGTCAGTGACCATAAAACAAGGAAACAACCTGTTTCCTTGGGTTGTGAGACACACAGGCCTGTCAAAACCTTAATGGAAGCCCACATTAGACTTCAGACATACAGATATGAGGTGTATATCTATGCTGATCCAGCCACCAAGATTGTGGTAAATTGAGATAACCACAAGAGAAGGTTTACCCCATCTACCTGTTTTATTCTCTGTGGTCAGAGCATACGAGTGTGCCCAGTGCAGAGATGATATTCAGTAAATAGTTATTCAGACAGAAAAGCCTGCAGAGGTTAAACAGAAATAAACACATCCTTAATGATATATAATTGATACCACGATTGTTCTTTTAAAATAGGTAACTAATATATTACCACGTAACACTTGTTATCCATTTTTATCTAAACTCCACATATTATGACAGAAATAGAATTTTCATTTTTAAAACAGTAAATTATTGCTACAAATAGAATCTCTTTTCTTAGCAAAATGAATGGTTAATAAATGTCTCCCTAAAGTTTTTGTAAAAGTACAGAAAATAGTGCAATACATGCCATAGAGTCATCTCCTTATTTTAGCAACTAAGAACTCATAATCAGTCTTACTTGGTGCCATCCTCACACATTTCCTTCATTTAGCAGCAAACTGAAGAATATTTAAGAAATTATATCATTTCAACTGCAAATATCTCATGATATACTGCAATTTTTTTCTGTCTTTTTGAAACAAGGATTCACTATGCAGTTCAGGCTCACTTTGAGCTCACTTTGTGGCTTCGGGCCAGCCTTGAACTTGCAGTGATCTTCCTGCCTCTCAGCCTCTCAGCTGCTGGAATTACAGGCATACATACACCACTACACCCAGCCTATTCTACACCTTTAAAAGGTAAAGATTCTTTACATTCTATTTTTTTCAAAGTTGCTTCAGTATTAACCAATCCATACAATGTGATTTAGTCAAGAAAAAGTTAGAAAATAGGACACACATATGCCTGAACAAGCTGTGTGCATTTTCTCTCTTTCCCTGTGCCATTGTAATTTAAACATGCACAGAAAGGATGAGCATCATGGGGAGTAGAGTCAGTCACTGCGTCATGCAAGCGTACTCCCTCAGCTTCCACTCTGCCACTCCCAGACTTGGAGTCTAAAGGAAATCACCTTCCCACAGACTTCTGAGCTGAATGAGTGTTTATGGTTAAATCACTGAGATTGAAGCATTGTGATGGCAGTGAGAAGTGAAACAGGGCTCTATTCTATAATTAGTGATAAGTGTAGAAAACATTGCCAAATTGACTTTTTCTGGTACGAAGCCTCAGGATTGAGGAGACCAAAATGTGAAAGTTTGAGGGTGTCATTTAATAAAAAAGAATAGCAAATTATAAATACTAAATTAGTTTGCAAGTGAATATACACTTAGCATGGGAATATAAATCATCAAATCAATCAATCAATCATCATCAAATCAAATCATCAAAAGTCTTGATATCTTTCTTTTGAGGTCTGTTTAGCCAACCAAGCAGTAGTGGCCAAACAGAAACGCTTACTAGGGTTGCTCTAGTTTCCTCCCTTCATGCATAACAGGTTACAAAGCTCTGCACTGTGGACACCATCGTGCATAAGCAACCTGCAGCTTCAGGTCACAAGTTTCACATTTCTGACTCTCTCCTTACTCTGTGATGTGATTTGAATAAAGAAAATATTAAAGAACACTATCACAGTAAGACGTTCGTTAGAACTTGGTTTTCTTGTATTCTGCTGCAGTGATGTTGAGGAAAGGAGTGCAGGCACGGTAGGATTGTGCCCAAGGCAGAAGCTGTGTTGCTCAGGACTTGGTAGGTCCACAGCATACTCAGTATTGTGTTAAAACTGGCTTTTGACATTTCATTAGCTCTGTTTTTCTATCCTTTTAACCTCCTAGTAGCTTCATAGGTTTCATTTACCTACAGATGAATTACAACCGAGTAATAGTCGAATATGGAGATAAGCTGTTTTTCTACTAAAGCCCTACAAGGAATACTGGGAAAAACTCTGTTAGGAATATGTTGCTAGTTCTTTATGAGATTTATCTAAATGGCAATAATTCTTATTTAAAAATTAATAAATTGACTGTATTGCTTCTATGGTCTTGCACATTTCAGTTTTATTTTCATCTGAAGTAGGATGAGATATAAAAAATAGAGAAACTATTTCCTTCACCGAAGTAACCAAAATGTTTGGCTGGATTTAGATCAGTAAATGGGAGTATCTAAATCTGGGTTCTTATGTAGTAGACTATTGTAATTTGAAGGTTGTTTACTTAAAAATTTGTATTTGCATTTCTTGTATTTAACAGAATATAGGCTTTTTCTTTTAGGATTTTGTTTTGGGCATCCAGATCTGATTCATAAAATGAAATTTTAAATTTGTTTTATGAAATCCTTTACTACAATCTTTATTTCTCTCTGCATATAGAAAAGTAGATACTTCCTACTAATATAATCACACTTATAATATGTAAAACCATGAGTGAAAAGTGTCCCATATTTCAATCCTCGTTTCCTTCTGTTAACAACTGAAACTATGCTAAATTTATTAGTATGTTGGAAGAATTTAATGATCCTTACCTTGCTTCAGCACATACAGGGTAAGCAAGATGAGCAATGAAAGTGCCTATAAAATATTCTTGTAATTTTTTTAAAGCATATTACAATGAATTACCTAATTTGAATTATAGGAGAATTTTAAATTTATTAAAAAGTTATTTGCATATTAATTATTACTTTTTGGTAAAAGATTGACAATTACACTCAATATTAAAAGTCATTTACATTCTTCTGATTCCACTCAATTTTATGTGTTTACAGTTCTGCCTCTGTCTTCTGTTATATGTAAACCCCATGCATACAACTAGCTTGTAGCAGTATCCAAAAAGCCTACCCATAAATAAGTGCTAAGATGTGTTGTGTTTAGCAACAATGCCAGCCCTCAGTGTATTTGATTTTAAAAAGAACAAACCCAGTCAATTTCTCATTCATCCTACATGTCCAACCCTATCTGACAGCCCTGTTCACTGTGGCCACTCAGGCACCTATGCTGATGGGAACAACACTGCCATGCTATCAAACACCCCTAATAGTCTAGGCCTCAAGATTTCCCATGTTGGGGAAAGGAATATCTAAGTACAAAAATTAGGCAGGAAAATTTCCTCATGTGTGACCAGAGAGGGAGCCAGGAGTACTGGTGACCAGTAGTGCTGTACTGCTGGATTCCTCTTTTATTCTTCTGAAGGTGCTCCCATAAACCCTCTGATTTAAAACTAAAGATTCCATTATGTCTGATATTCTAGAAAGAAAACTAAATTAGACATATTCAAATTAAGTTTTTAAAGTCCCAGAGCTATTGATTATTTTCTTAGCCATGTATTTAGTATATATTTATATATTTTGTAAATTATATATATTTTTCATAAATTTGGAAAAGTCATACATAACGTTGTTCTAATGTAAAAAAAATTTCCATCAAACTATTAATTCCTACTTTTCAGTTAACTAAATCATGTGGACAATACTACTGTTGTGCAACATATATTTTTAGAGGTATGCACATTCAGGATATGTGAGAAAATCTGTATTATAATGAAAAGAGAGAAGGGAGAATCAGGTTGAACACTTCAATTATTGAAATATATTAACAATTATCCCATATATAATGCAGGTGAAGATTTCTTGCCTATAAGTTTTAACCCAATCAAGCCTCTTTTCCTAATGAAATGTGATACTTTCATTCTCAAGACTGAATTAGACTGGATCTATTGAGTATCACATGGTTGAGGAAATGCATATTGGGGTTATAAAATAAGAGAAATTTTCTACTGAAAACTACATTAATCTATCTAGGTTGAAAATGAAAAAATGCTAATCATTTATATCTTTGCTGTCTTTGCTGTCTTTTTGAAATTCATAGCATTTTGTCAACTAATATATTGAGGTTATGGAATATGAGAATATAGTTTAGCCTCCAGTTGTAGGAAAATAGAAGACAAAGTTTTCTATGGAAACTAGCCAAATTAGTGAATTTTCGATCTATACTTCATTTGGTAATGTATAATTTCTTTCTTTATGGTATCAAATTAAGACCAAGACTGAAAGATATAAGGTTATTAACCCTTCTTCTCTAGCCAATTCCTATTGACATAATTGTACTGTGCTACAGAATTAAATTTCTCACTAATTTCATTTTGAAAAATAAAATTAGACAGCACAATATTCACCCTCTTCCCAAATTTGCTGTAGTTCTATAAGTGTCCTCTTCAACCGCTGTTTCACCTTTTAAGTGGTTATGTTCCCATTTTTCTAAAACAGTTTGCTTTTGCAAAAATAATACATCTCATTTATACACAGCATGCCATTTCACGATGTCAATGTTATTTTCATTCAACCCACATGAACAGTGTCACTTTGAGGTTAAGAATTTTACATAGATAACAAAACAAACTCCTAGAAAACAGAAAGAAAGGGAACACGTTGAGCCAAACTTCTACTCCTTTTAGTATTTGTGCTGCCCAAGTGAGCACAAGCTCTACGTCTTTTAAAAATGATCTTTATATTTCTCTGGGATACTTTTGCCTGCCTGTGATGGTTCTTTTTGTCATTAGTTCTATACATGGAATGGTAACAGAGTCATATATCAGTGGAAGGGAGAATTAGAAATAAGGGACACATGGAATTGAGAAGAGATGAAAAATCTAAGAGTATTAATAAGTTTTCTGCTATATCTCAGCATCTGTACTAATCTGAGAATTCTAAAATATTTAAATGGTGTGCTTTTACTTAATGTTATAAAGTAACTGATATTTACTTGGTAGTATAAAGAAAGCAATGTGATTTTACAAGTTAGGCACAAAAAAGGGTACAAGCCAGGGCAGCTATATAATGGAATGTGCTTTCTAAATGCAGTAGTTGCTTATCCTGTGTTCCTTTCCCCTCTCCCAAGCCACCCAATGCACATATCATTAATACTAATGTCTACTTGCTCAAAGAGAAAAATGCATATAGTAGTCCAAGTTTTTATAAATTATGTTTAGTTTTGCCCCCTTCTGTTTCATCTTACATGTGTTCAATAATTTTCCTTTGCCTAATCTCATTGAATAATGTTTTCTAAAACATACTAAATAGTTATAAAAATATAGGTCAGTCTTTTCTTGGAATTGTGGACAATATATAATATCTATAATATAAGAGGAGGGCTTTTGAGATAACCAACTTATTTGTTATTATGCTAAAGCCCATCTTTTCCTATTGTTTTGAGTACTTTAAGGAATGGGTTTCAATTCTGTGAAAATTTTTACCCTCTAGTAAGATGATCGTATGTGTTTTTTCAATTACCTTGACTACCATAGTATGTGTATAAATGGGCTTAGTAATGCTGAACTGAACTGCCCTAGTATTTCTAGAGTAAACACCATTTAATTAAGATACTTTAAATTGTAATTCAGTCTTTTTATAAAAAATAAAGTTTATTGGTACATTTTATATATATATATATATATATATATATATATATATATATATATATAATATTATCATATAGAATTTGTGCCTATACATGATATATTTTGATTTTCTTTTTTCCCAATTCCCTCTCTTCCCTTCAATGTTTTATCACCTCCTTAAATACAAAACTTTGCTTCCATTTTCTCTTTTCTCTTTTATCTTTTTTCCATTTTCTCTTCCCTCCTTCCCCCTCCCCTCAAACTAGTTCTTCTTTCCTTTTGAACAGTTTCTTCCTGTTTCATAATATCTATTGTACATTTTGATCCTTATTTACTCTTTCAGTTTCTCACACCAGGAAGACAATGTGATGTTTACATATGTGAGTCCAACTCATTTCACTTAAGAGTATGGTCTCAAGTTGCATCTATTTATGTAGAGATGTCTCAGGTTTATCCTTCTTTGTGGCTGAGTAGTACTGCATTGTATAAAACAACAACAAAAATCCACATCTTCTTTATCCATTCCTTGGGTCATGGGAATTTGGGTTGCTTCCAAGACTTAGTTATTATGAACTTAACTGCTATAAACATGGAAGTGCATATGTGGATGTGGTATGACATTTTTAATTTTTTTGGGAAGATACAGAGAAGCGCAATGGCTGGGTAAGTGGAACCTAGGTGCCTCCCTCTAACATCAATGTAATTATGATTTTCTGACATACAAAATGTTTATGTAATGGATTCACTGGTTAACTGAATTTCTCAGGGATAAGTATTTATAGATCATTCTAGGTAAACTATAAACTTAAGAGTAAGGAGGTAAAGGCAGTTAACCACGAGCCCAGAAATCATGTCCTGTTTAAACATTTTGATGAGTTGAGAAAACAAAATGGCAAACCTGCCCTTCCACACCCTTGGCAGTTAGCTCCGTAAGGGGATCCAGTCTCAAGAGTAAGCTACACCAAGCTACTGCAGTCCTTCAGAGCCAGAAGAGTCTGGCAAATGGTGTAAACACCAAAGAAGAATGTCTCCAGTGAGACTGTCAGAGCATTGCTGTCACCCAGAGCAGCTAGTCGATGGCAATGTAGAGTAGCGAGGGTAGTGTCCCGGAGTGAGAGGCCTGGGGCCTTGAGTCAGGTCAGTGGGAAATTCAGAGTGAAGGAAGGGGAGAGATTTCTCAAGAGTTTGATGATTTAAAGTTTCAGAATTTTAAAACTCATGACCTTCCACACAGACAGTTGCAAAATATAGAGAAACTACAGACCACCTTCCTTGCCTCTTTCATGCTTGATTGCAGAATCCCAGCTTCCTGCCCTTCTCTGTGAAATGTCCTTGGCCACTGTAAGCTGTATGTCACTCAGGGAGCTCTCTGGCTGCCTGCCAGTTCCTACTCTTAATGCATCCATCCTCCTAAACTGTTTCAGGTTTTGTGTTTTACAGGCACTGCTGAGAGCTGACAGAGATGGTTCATGAAGAATTCAATGATACAGGAGAGAAATGAAACATACGGAGCAAGTCTCTGAGAAGTACAAGGGGAAGAGGTTTTTAAAACAGTACAAAGAGTTTTAACAAAAATGTTTACACCTGTTCCACTCCACATTTCCTTCTCTGTCAGTTCAACCACATTTGCATAGCTCTGAGCTGCAGTGGTAGAAGTATAGGAGGGGAAAGTGATGATGTTAAGGGACAGGACAAACCACAGCTGCTTGGGAGATTGATTACTGTTTTTGTTTGTTTGTTTGTTTGTTAGGCAGTCTCTCTGTTCTTGAGACTCAAGTTCTCAAATAGTGTTGGGAATTTCATGTTTAATATATATCAAACATTCTTTATTTACTGCTTTTTATTTTTATCATTTTTTGATAATATAACATAAAAATGCAAATGCTAATATTGGACATTTATAGATATTAATATACAGAAGTCTGAGATTTCTTATATTGAAAGTATTGTGAAGAACAATAAATTACAGCTTAGCAGCTGTTTATATAATATCTGTTTATATAATATATCATCTGTTAATTTAGTCCTTTAATATCACTGTTTATCACAAAACAAAAAATTTACCATTCACCTTGAGTTGGTGCATATACGTAACACATCTTAACTCTTTTTTCCATCCCATCTCCTCCCTTTCTAACTCTTTCTCAAATCCTTGTTCATCTTCCTTTGTAAAAAATATATAGATGCATTTTTAAAGAGGAGAATTTCAGGAAGAGCTAAAGGTTGCAAAGAGTCTGATCGGGAGCTACAGACAGAGTGGAGCTGGGGCAACGAAGGAGTGGGAAAATTAGCAGGAAAGACAAGCACAATCATAAGGAGAGCAGGTCTTTTAGATTATTATGCTTCATGTATTAAACATTTTTTTGAGAAATACTTTTCGTGTTAGTTACTGTTTTCTTTTCCAAGGTAAATATTCTAATTTTCTGAATGAAGTAAGATACCAGTACAATATATAACCACTTGTGTGTGATGAAAATTTGTTTCATGGCAGCTGGGATTTTTTCCTCCAAGACATGTTTTTTTTTCAAATTTATTGATACTTCAACAATCTTAGCATCATCTATTTCAGTATTCCTTGTTTATGATTTCAATATTGTGTCTGGCTCCTGATCAAATGAAATGTCTAAATTGTGTGAAAAAGGCAAATTGCAATCTAAACAATAATATTGTCTTGCATTCATACGGACTAATTTCCTTACAAAACCTCACCAAAATATATATTCTAAACTCATATATCACTTTTACTCTGTATAGTGTACATAAAAGTCTTGGTCTTATGATTTCATGAACATTCCTGCGTAATTTTTACTCACAAACAACTGTAAATTCTCCGGACATAAAGGCTCATTCTGGTGGGAGATGTACCCTTCTCCGCTGGAGTACTACGTATGGAACAACAGGAGTTATGGGCTGTTTCCTTTCACCAGAGCTGTAAAGCCTTTATTCACAAACTGCTTTTTATGAGCAAAAACAGAAATGAGACGTTTACCTCACAGTTCTGCATTGAAGCACACAGACCAACATCTTCACAAATGGTGGCTTTTCTCACTTAGACTTACCCTGAACTTGACCCAGCTGGGGCACCTTCCATGCTGATGTGGCACAATGGTATTTATCCATCCATTCATTCTTATGGGCAACTATAAGACACGACTCACACTACTTTCCTCAGAACTTTGAGGTACACTTCTTTCTAGGGCTATTATCAAGGAGAGACACAGCAGGCTGCAGGGTGTTTCCTTCTATGAGGATGAATATCCACACATAAGCAAACAAACAAAGTGTGCATCTCAGTTATTAGCAGAAGCTCACAAACCAAGAGATGCAGTTAGGTTCTGCTCTCTCTTCTGATTTCACAGGGAGGCTAAGCTGGGGAAAATTTCCCTGCCACAGTGCTGAGATTATATATCATCTTCCATTCACTCTTACAGGGGAATAAGGAAACATGTATTTCAGGTTGCAGGCATCTCTTTGTAGAAAAGGATCATTCTGGTTGTGGAGATAAACTTTTCCCCTGGAGTTCTTAGGGAAAAACACAATGAGTTGCAGGCAGTGAAGCAAAATCTTTTATTTGCAAACTGCTTTATATAAGCAAAGGCTAAGAAATGATACCACTCTATTAGGAATTGAAGCACACACCAAAGATTTCATAAATGATGGCTTTACTAACTTAGACTGAATCTGAATCTTAGCTAAACTTGAATCAGCTGGGGCACCTTCCATGGTCATGTGGCAAGTGACATTGATCCATCTGTTCATTCTTAAGAGAAAGTATAAGGCAAAAACCATACTACATCCCAGGACTCAATTCCTAGAGCAGTGTCATGCAGGACATGGAGGTCCTCTTCTAACTAGGGCTTTATCGGGAAACACAGAAGTGCGTCAGGGAGCTATTGCGTGAGAGAGCTAACCATCGCTATGGAGACTGCCTTGGAACATAACAAAGAGCCACATTCAAAGTGCGCATCTTGGTTACTAGCAGAGGTTCACAGGCCAGAGGACAGTTAGGTTCCATTCTCTGTTCTGAACTTACAGCGAGGCTGACTAAGCTGTGGGAAGTTTCCCTGCCACCGTGCTCATACTCACTGTGTATCGCCTTCTATTCACTCCTATGGCGGAATTGGGAAGCACCGTGTATTGAAGTTTGCAGACACCTCTTTGTAGAGTAGGCTCATTCTGGTTCTCGAAGTACACTTCTCCATTGGATTTCTTCATAGGAAAGCACACAAGGAGTTGCAGCTGTTTTTCCATGGCTGTGAAGCTTTTTATTCACAAACTGACTTTAACAAGCAAAAACTGAGAAATGAGACCTGTATCTCTCAGTTATATATCGAAGTACACACCCTCAGTTCCTCAGAAATGATGCTTTGCCCACTTAGACTTATCTTGAACATAGCTCAGCTAGGGCACCTTCCATGGTGACGTGGCACAATGATATTTATCAATCCATTCATTCCTATGGGGAAATGTAAGGCTCAACTCACACTACATTGCATTCCTCAATTCATAGAGTGGGGTCACTCAGGACATTGAAGAACTCTTCTCCCTGGGCTCTGATCAAGGAAACACGCAGCAAGCTGCAGGGAGTTTTGTGCCATATGCATGCATAACCATCCATATGCAAACTGCCCTGGATAATGAAAAACTCCCAGATTCAAAGTGCACATCTCAATTACTAGCAGAAGCTCACAAACCAAAGGAAAGAGTTTGGTTCTCTTCTCTGTTCTGAACTTGCAGTGAGGCTGGGTAAGCTGGGGGAAATTCCCCTGCCACAGTGCTGACCCTGTATGGTGTCAGCTTCCATTTGCTGCTATGGAGGAAATGGGGAGCAGCAGTTATTGTAGGTTTCAGGCACCTCTTTGTAGAACAGGATCGTTCTGGTTATGGATGGACACTTCTCCACTGGAGTTCTTCTTAGGGAAACACACAAAGAATTGCAGGCTGTTTCTTTTCATCAGGGCTTCAAAGCTTTTTATTCTCAAACTGCGTAAACCAGCATAAACTGAGAAATAAGATTTTCACCACTCAGTTATGCATTAAGGGACACATCCAAAAAAATTCACAGGTGCCAGCTTTGCTCACTTAGAATCATCCATGAACTTGGATTAGCTGGGCACTTTCCATGGTGATAGGGCACAATGATATTTATCTGTCCGTTCATGCTCCTTGGGAAGGATAAGGCACAGATTCACATTATATTCCAGGCCTCAGTTCCTCAAAAAGTGTTATCTAGCACATTGAAACATTCTTCTCCCTAGGCCTGTTGACAAGAGAATACACAACAAGCTGCAGGATGGTTCGTGCAGTGAGGGTGGATAACCACACATGTGGTTATCCACAGCTATCCACAGCTACACAACCAGCTATCAGATTTAAAGCGAGCATCTCAGTTACTAGCAGAAACACACAGGCCACAGGAGAGTGGTTCTGTTCTCTGTTCTAAACTTATGGCAAGACTGATTAAGCAGGGGAAGTTCCCCTGCCACAGTGCTGACATTATTATCGCCTTCCGTTTACTCTTATGGGGGAATTCACCATGTACTTTAGGTTACAAGCATCTCTTTGTAGAGCAGTATCATTCTGGTCGTGGAGGTACACTCTTTCCCTGGAGTTCTTGTTAGGGAGAGACACAATGAGTTGCAGAAAGTTTCGTTGCACCAGGGATGCAAAACCATTTATTTGCAAACTGCCTTATATCAGCCAATGGAGAAATGATACGTATAACTCTGTGTTATGTATTGCAGAACACTCCTCAAAGTCTTCATATGTGATCCCTTTGCTCTGCTTAACTCATCCTGAACTGCACTCAGCTGGGGCGTTGTCCATGGTGATGCGGCACAATTATATTTATCCATCCATGTATTCTTAGTGGAAATATAAAGCACTACTCAAACCACATCCCTGGCTTCAATTCCTAGAACAAGGTTTTTCAGACATTGAGGTTCTCTTCTTCCTGCAGCTATTATCAGGGAAACACAAAACTGTATCAGGGTGTTTTAGTCCATGAGGGTGCAAAGCAATCCATAGGCAAACTGACCCAGACCGTAACAAACTTCCAGATTCAAAATGTGCACCTCAGTTACTAGCGGAAGCTCACAGGCAATAGGGTAAGAGTTAGGTTCTTTTCTCTGTTCTGAACTTACAGTGAGGCTGACTAAGCTGCGGGAAGTTTCCCTGCCACAGTGCTGACCCTGTAAACCACCGTCCATTCACTTGTATGGGGGAATGGGGAAGCACTGTGTACTGAAGTTTCCAGGCACTTCCTTGTAGAACAGCATCATCTGTCCTGGATGTGCACTCCTCAACTGGTGTGTTCATAGGGAAACACACAAGCTGCAGGTTGTTTCTCCACCAGGCCTGAAAATCATTTTATGTGCTAACTGACTTTAACCAGCAAAAACTGAGAATTGAGACCTGTGCTTTAGTGATATACTGAAGAATACAATCAACATCTTCACAAATTATGGCTTCACTCACTTAGACTTATACTGGACGTATCTCAGCTGGATCACCTTCCATGGTGATGTGGCACAATGACATTTGTCCTTCCATTCATTCTTATGGGGAAATATAAGGCACCACTCATACAACATTCCAGGCCGCAATTCCTGCAGCAGGGTCATTCGGGATGTTGAGGTGCTCTTCTCCTGGGGCTGTTATCAGTTTAACACACAGCAAGCTGCAGGGTGCTTCATTACACGAGGGTGCATAATGATACATATGCAGAGTGCCGTGGACCACTGCAACATTCAAACTGCAACATTCAAAGTGCCCATCTCAGTTAGTATCAGAATCTCACAAAATAACAGATCGAATTTGGTTCTGTTTTCTGTTCTAAACTTACTGTGATGCTGACTAAATAGGGACAATTCCTTTCCACAGTGGTGACACTGCATATTGCTTTCCTTTCACTCCTATAGGCTAATTGGGAAGTACCATTTTATGGATTAAAAATTGGTGGTCAACTTAACACCAGCTGAATTAAATCAGTATGGTGCTGAGTGTAGACTGCCCACCTAAGGAAGTACCAGCATAAATGGAGATGTGAAAAAGATGGGTGGAGCATTGTGGCTTCTCTTAAATATTGCTGTCTCAAGTCATTGTTTTCTCCTGGTGGAGCTCATTGTGACTGGTTCCATGATGTGAATTCAGCCATTATCATTGGAGGAGTGTGGGACCTTGTTGGCGAGAGCAGCTGTGGTTCACTTTTGGGGGAGCTCCAGTCCTTACATAGAGCCTCACTTCCTGGCTGTGGAGGGGAAGATGTCTGCTGTTTAATCTCCAGGAGAAGCTCGTCATGCTGGCTTCCTGGCATATACTTGACTGTTCTTATCGTTGGAGTAGCTCAGGACCTTACTGTAGCTGAGGATGGCTGTCGTACTTTTCAGGACAGCCCTGGCCCTTATTATGAGTGGCACAATGATTCCTTGGCTCCAGTGTAGAACCCTCAACCTACTGACAGCTCCTTCACCCACTGGCGTAGACTTTCTGGCTTCCATCATTGACCTTTGAGTCTTCCCAGTGTAGATCCATAAAATAGACTCATATGAGTCCTTTTTATGGGCTCTATACCTCCAGTTGGACTCACGGGAGGCATTGTCATGGGCTCTAGGTCTTCATTTGGACTCATGCAGGGCATTGCTGTGGGATCCAGACCCTTGATTTTTGGCATTGTGGAGAGATTTCGGGCACTTTCTACTGCTTAACTCTGGGTAACCATCATAAAATAATATTACAAAATATGTGTCCTGATTTTAATCACTCTCCTCACAGCCCCTGACTACAACACACCATGTATGGGAACTTTCAGGCATCTATTTGTAGAATGAAATCATTCTGGTCATGAAAGTACACATCTCCCCTGGAGTTCTTATGGAAATACACATTGAGTTGCAGTTTGTTTCTTTTCCCCAGGCTGCAAAGAAAAGTCTTTCCAAACTGTCCTTTCCTAGCAAAAAACGAGAAGTGAGTCTTTATTTCTTACTTATGCATTGAAGCATAAACCCCAATGTCTTCACAAATGATTACTTTGCTCACTTAGACTTATCCTGAACTGGACTCAGCTGCCGCACCCTCAGTGGTGTTGTGGCACAATATTTACCCATTCATTCATTCTTAAGAGGAAATAAAAGGCAAAACTCATACTACATTCCAGGCTTCAATTACTAGACCAATGTCATTCAGGACATTGAGGTACTCTTCTCCCTGGGGCTACTGTCAAGGAAACACACAATTAGCTGCAGGGTTTTTCATTCAATGTGGGTGCATAACCATACATATGCACACTGCCTTACAACATGCCGAACTGTCGCTCTCAAAGTGCACATCTCAGCTACTAGCAGGAGATCACAAACCAAAGGATAGAATTTGGTTCAGTTCTCCTTTGTGAACTTACAGTGAAGCTGCCTAAGCTGGGTGAAATTTCCCTGCCACAGTGCTGACACTGTATACCACCTTCCTTTCCTGCCTATGGGGGAATTGGGAAGCACCATGTATTGGAAGTTTCGGGCATTTGTAGAACAGGGTCATTGTGTTTGTGGGAGTACACTTCTCCACTTAAGTTCTTAGAGAAATGCACATGGAGTGGCAGGCTTTTTCATTTCCCCAAGAGTGCCAAGCCTTGTGTTTGCAAAGGGTCGTTTTCTACAAAAACTAAGAAGTGCGATCTTTACCTCTTAGTTATACATTGAAGCACACACTCCGTGTCTTCACAAATAATAGCTTTGCTAATTTAGACTCATTCTGATTTGGACTCTGCTGAGCCACCTTCCACAGTAAGGTGGCACAATGGGATTTTTCCATCCATTCAATCAAATGGGGAAATATAAGGCAAAACTCATACTGCATTCCAAGCCTCAGTTCCAGAGCAGGGTCATTCAGGACGCTGAGATACTCTGCTCCCTGGGGCTATTATCAGGGAGACATCCAATGAGCTGCAGGGTGTTTCCTTCCAGGAGGGTGCATAACCACATATATGCAGACTACTTTTTGCCATGCCAAATTGGCACATTTAAAGTGTGCATCTCAGTTACTAGCAGAAGCTTACAAACCAAAGGATAGAGTTTGGTTCCGATGTTTGTCCTGAATTTACAATAAGCCTGACTAAGCTGGGGAAAATTTCTCTGACACAGTGCTGACACTGTATATTACCTTCCTTTTACTACTATAGGGGATTGTGAAGCACCATGGATGGTAGTTTCCACCTGGCAGTTTCCAGCTCCTGTCTGTAGAACAGGATCATTCTGACCATGGATGTATAACTTACCACTTGAGTTCTTCTTAGGGAAACGTGAAATGACATGAATGCTCTTTCTTTGCATCATGGCTGCAAAGTATTTCATCGGCAAACTGCCTTTTACTGGCAAAAATTAAGAAATGAGCCCTGTGTGTCTCAGCTGTATATAGAAGCACACTCCTCAAAGGCTCCACAAAGGATAGCTTTGCCCACTTAGACTTAGGCTGAACTTGACTCAGCTGGGGCACCTTCCATGACCATGGGCTCAATGCTATGTGTCAGTCTGATAATTGTTTTTCTGTAGACCCCTTTTAATCGGGTCTCCTCACCAGTCCAGGTTTCAATTACTAGAAATAGGTAGTTCATAACATTGAGGTATTTTTTACACTGGGAAGAAAACAACAAGCTTCATGGCGTTCCTTCCATGAGGTAGCCTAACCATACAAATGCCAACAGCCTTGGGCCAAGCAAACCAAAACACTCAAATCATCCAAATCATAGGACACAGTCAGGTTCTGTTCTCTGTTCTGTTCTTAGAGGGAAGCTGACTAAGCTGTGGAAACTTCCCTCCCGCAGTGCTACAGCTGTAAATGGCCTTCCCTTGACTCCTATGGGGAAAATGGGAAGTACCACTTATGGTAGGTTCCATCTCTGTTTGTGTAGTAGGTTCACTGATGGTCATTGATGAACACTTCTCCACTGGAGTTCTGCTTAAGAAAACACTTAACAAGTTATAGGCTATTTCTTTTTCACCAGGGCTGCAAATCCTTTTATTGACAAACTGACTTTTACCAGCATAAATCAAGAAATGAGAACGGTGTGTCCTAGTTATATATGGAAACAGACACCCCAAATTCTTCTCAAATGATGGCTTCACTTTCTTAGGCTTATACTGAAGATGATTCAGCTGGGACCCCTTCCAGGGTAATGTGGCACAATGATATTTATCCATCTGTTTTGTCTTATGGTGGAATATAAGGCACTCTTTGTACTACATTCCTGACCTCAATTCCCAGAGCAGTGTCATTCAGGACATTGAGAAGAGCTCCTCTTTTCCCTGGGGCTGTTATCTGGGAAACACAATAAGCTGCAGGGTGTTTCATACCATGAGGGTGCACTACCATACATATGCACACTGCATTTGACCATATCAAAATGCTAGACTGAAACTACACCTCTGCTTTTCTTGGGGAAGCACCCATACCAAAGCATACAGTTAGGTTCTGTTCTCTGCTCTGAACTTATAGCAAAGCGGACTAAGCTGGGGAAACTTCCCTGGTGCAGTGCTACAACTATAGAAGGCATGAAATTCACTGTGAAAGTGGAATTGAGAAGCAAAGTTCATTGTAGCTTCCACCCCCTCTTTGTCGGTCAGAATGATTGAGGTCACAGAAGGACACTTCTCCATCAGAGTTTTTCTTAGAGAAACACATGAGTGGCAGAGTGTTTCTTTTCACCTGGACTGCAAAGCCTTTCATTCATAAACTGGCTTTTAGCAGAAAAAATGAGAAATGAGACCTGTACATCTCAGTTATATATAAAAGCACACATAGCAAAGTCTTCACAAATGAGGGGTTTGGTCACTTACACTTATTCTGAACTTGAGGCAGCTGGGGCACCTTCCACGGTGATGTGACTCAAGGATATTCATCCATCCATTCATCCTTACAGGGGAAATACAAAGAACCCCTCCTACTGTGTTGTAGGCCTTGCCTCCTAGAGCAGGGTCATACAGGACACCGAGGTACTCTTCTCCAAGGGGCTACAATCTGGGAAAAAGCACAAGAAGCTGCAGAGTGCTTCACCCTATGAGGGTACATAACTGTACATATGCAAGCTGTCTTGGACCTTAACAAAGTGAGAGATTAACGCGTGCATCTCAGTTCCTTGTAGAATGGACCAAACCAAAGGAAAGAATTAGGTTGTGTTCTCTGTTTCTGAACAGAGAAGGAAGCTGACTACGCTGTGGAAATTTCCTAGCCACAGTGCTACAACTCTTGATAGCCTAGTGTACATATGTGTGGCTACGCACCCTCACGAAATGAAACACCCTGCAGGTGGTTGTGTGTTTCCCAGGTCATAGCCCCGGCAGAAGACCAGCTCAATGCCCTGAACGCCCTACGCTAAGAATTGAGGCCTGAGGCAGTATGAGTGGTGCCATACATTTTCCCTTTAGAACGAATGGCTGAATGATGATCCTTGTGCCACATTAGCATGGAAGGTGCTCCATCT
Organism: Dolichotis patagonum; assembly: GCA_004027295.1. Taxonomy (NCBI): domain Eukaryota; kingdom Metazoa; phylum Chordata; class Mammalia; order Rodentia; family Caviidae; genus Dolichotis; species Dolichotis patagonum. The sequence continues at coordinate 9,091 of PVJX010017174.1, read as the reverse complement.
GAATGAAAGTCTGCATGTCTGTGACCAAACCCATCACTGTGAAGACTGTGGAGTGTGTGTTTCTATGTATAACTGAGACATACAGGTCTTATTTCTCAGTTTTTGCTGGTAAAAGTCAGTTTATGAATAAAAGGCTTTGTAGCCATGTAAAAAGAAAGAGCCAGTAACTCACAGTATGTTTTGTAAGAAGAACTTCAATGGAGTAGTGCAAATTCACCAACAGAATTGTCCTGCTCTATAAACAAGGGATGAAAAGTAAAAAAATTCTGCTTTCCAATTCCCCCACAAGACTAAATGGAAGACCATATACAGTTGTTGCACTATGCCAGGAAGGTTCCTCCAGCTAAGACAGCTTTGCTGTAAGTTCAGAACAGACAACACAGCTTCACTGTATCCTTTGATTAGGACACAGCTGGAAGTTACTGAGATGCACACTTTGAATCTCTCACTTTTTTATGGTCCAAGGCATTTTCCATGTATATGTTTATGCTCCCTCATGGAACAACACATCCTGCAGCTTGTTGTATGTTTCCTGGGTAATAGCCTCAGGGAGAAGAGGATCTTAAATTCCTGCATGCCCCTGTTCAAGGAACTGAGCCCTGGAATGTAGAATGAATTCTGCCTTATATTTCCCCCATAAGAATGAACGGATGGATGAGTATCATTGGGCAACATCACCATGGAAGGTATCACTATTCACTTACATTAAGCATGAGTCTAAGTGGCCAAACACATCATTTGTGAAGACTTTGGGGTGTGTGCTTCTATATATAACTAAGAGGTGCAGACCTAAATTCTCAATTATTGGTGGTAAGACTGCAAATAATAGGCTTCATGGGCAGGTAAAAAGAAACAGTCCGCATTTCATTATGCATTTCCCTAAGAAAAAAAGTGTGAGATTCTCAGTTTGCTATGGTGAAAAGAGTTTGCTTAGCTATTGTGATGGAGCTGGCATGCAAAGAAATACCCTGAAGATCCCTGTGAGTTTCCCTAATAAGATTTCATGGGAGAAATCTAACTCAGTGTCCACAAAGATAGAGCAGAAGGAATGGAAGCCTGCTCTCTCCTAGAAGATGGTCTTCTACTGCCCCATAAGAATGAATGGAAGAAAATACACAACTGCACCATAAAGAGTGGATGTTTCCACAACACGGTCAACTTTGGCAACAGAGTAGTTCAGAGAACCAAACAGATCTGGGCACTTGGGAGTGTGGCTTTCTGTAGTCACAGAGATGCAGAGGCATCATTTCTAAGTTATTTTCTTGGGAATGGACATTTGTGCACAGATGCCAAAAGCTAGTTTGGGGCCAAGAAATAGCCCATGAGTTGTGGTGTGTTTTGGTATTGAGAACTCCAGGGAGGAGTGTAGCTCAATATACAGAATGGCAGAGCTCCAGACACAGAGCGGAGGATTCTAAACTAAGTGTGACTGTGTAATCTGAGAGGAGTGACTGGAAAGAGATACACCACGGTACCATATCAGAGAAAAGGTCCACAGCTTGGACCCTTTCAAAATACGTTCTGAGTAGAGACTGAAATTGTACTGAGCACATTGGTACAAATTCCACTGTAAGTTCCGGCAATAGGAAGGAAGACCTGCTAACGCCCAGAAGCCAGCGTTTTACTTCCCATAAGAATGAGAAGAAGGAAACAGACAACTGTAACAGTTCATAGTGAAAGTTGAAACACAGGAACTTGGAAAGAAATGCTCAGTAAAGTTCCAGTCTCTACTCTGAACTTAACTCAAAGAAGTTCAACCTGTGGAATTTTAACTTCTGACAAGTTATACTTGTCATCTGTCCATTCACTCCTATGGGGAATTATCTAACAGCATATATTATACACTCTATACCTGTGTACCCAGAACAAGAACATGCTGGGTGTGGAGTTACACTGCTCTTTAGGAGTTCTTAATATTGAAACACACCATAACTTCTTTCTTTATAAAAGGTGGCTTAAGACCTCTATACAATAAATGCATTTGCCAAGAAAAAAGCAGAAAAATGAAACCTTTGCATCTCTATTAGCTACAGAATCACCCACAAGTATGATTATCTCTTTGAGCTACTCATATGCCAAGTTAGACAAAGCTGCACAAACATCCACTATGAACTGGGGAAAGTGTATATTTGCTACCCTTCATTCATATGGGGAAGGAAGAAATCCACCTTAAAACAGATAAAAGGCTTTCATTCCCAGCACAGGCTCTTTCAGGGCAGTGAGATGCACTGCTCTTATGAAATCTTCTGAGGGAAATTCAGGAGAAATGACAGGGTGATTGTGTCCATGTGGGTTCCATCACCACACACATATAATAAAATGCCTTCCACCTTAGAAAACTGAGAAGCTCAATATGTGTCTCAGGGACACTCACAAAGAAACTCATAGCAAAGTCTGAACTAAGCTTTCAGGGTCTGCTCTAAACTTATACCAAGGGGATAAAAGCTACGCAGCTTTTTCCTCTGCTATAGGCCAATATATCCAAACTGCTTTTTACTAGGAAAAAACTGGGAGAAATAAAATCCTAGCAAGTCTGTTAGCTGCAGAAGGACACATGCAAAAGTGACCAGCTGTGTTTAGTTCTCTGAACTACTCTTATAACAAGTGGACCAAGATGTGGAAACATCAACTATGAAATGAAGTAGTTGCATATTTCCTTCCACTCATTCTTAATACAAAGAGTGAAGCCAGCTTCTAGGAGAGACCAGGCTTCCATTCCTACTGCAGACTCTTTCAGGAGAGTGAGTCATGCTTCTTCAATGAAGTCTGAGGGAAACTCAAAATAAATGACACGGGGTTTCTGCCCATGCAGGCTCCATAACTACACACATGCAAACATACTTTCATAAAGGTAACCTGAGATACACAATGCCTGCCTCCAGGGCATCTTCAGAGGAACTCCTGCCAAAGTGCTCAGTTAGCTTTCGGTCTCTGCTCTGAAGTTACAGTGAAGTGGTCCTAGCTGTGGAGCTTTTCGCTCTGCTAGGATACAGTGTCCGTGTCCTGCCATTCACTCCAAGGGGGAATTCTCAAGCAGCACTTACTGTAGACTCCACACCTCGGTCTCTAGTGCAGGATCACGGAGGATGTGGAGCTCCAGTTCTCCACGGGAGTTCTCAGGGCTGAAGTACTCTACGTCTTGTTTCTTTGCCAAAGGTGGCCTTAGGTCTCTAAACGCGAACTGCCTTTCACAGGAAAAATGTGGGCAGAAATGCAACCGCTGCATCTCCATTTGCTCCAGAAGCACAGACTCCTCAGTGCATAGATATGTTTAATTCTCTGAGCTACTCTTAGGCCAAATTTAATGAAGCTATGCCTGGCACAACCCATGCAGCTGCTGAGGTTTTTGGGGTTAAGGACTGCAAGAGAATGAGAAAACAAAGGAGGCTAAGCTGGGGTCAGGTGGAGTCCTTATGCTCCTGATGGGAGGAAAAGTACTGGCTCCTCCCTGCAGGAATGTTCATTTAAACCTTTTAGCAACTTAATGTCACATGACACCCCTTTGTCCTAGCAATCCACTCTTCAGGTTGTTTTAGGTCCGGGTGTTCTCTGGGCTGAAGCAGCTTCTTCACATGGTTAGCCCCAGGAGATTTTTATTATTGGAATGGTCATCCTCCAGCCTTGCATGTGTGGTCAATCTCCAGCTTTAAGGGCTCCTAAATATCCATCTCTTTTGCTTTGTTGTTGCACAGGATGGGTGATTTGTTGAAGCTAGAATCGCTGTTAGCAGAACTCTCACAATGTAAATATTTTATAGTATATTAATACTTAACAGTAGACAGTTACCAGTGAAGCTAACAACTGGCAGAATGTGTTAGTGAGTTGAGCTTCTTTTATAGCCAACATATTCCTTTAGCATTGTTTTATATACCTCTAGCAGTTGTACATTTTCTGCAGGATGTTCAAGACCAAGTTATGTTGAGACCTCTTTTAAATACAATCAATTTTTGTTATCTATCAATGTCAGTTAAGTCTCCTCAGGAATACCGTGGAATCAGCTATAGCACCTCTTAGTTCTTCTGTCAGTGTCAGCCATTTGGAAGACTCAGAGCCATTGCTTGACCAAGCTGCTTTCTGTGAAAGCTTGGGAGATTTTTGCTCCTGGTGATTCTCCTTAGGCACCCACACACCAATGATCACTTTCCTCAGCAGTCTCACAATATTTTTGATCAGAAGACCTGGCACTCATTGAGTATAGGATGACACAGCAGAGGTTCTCTTATGTCCTGTGTCCTCATTGACCTTGGAGAGCTCAGACCAAAATATTGGCTATCCTCTTATCCCATCTGTCTCTCTCATCATTGGTTTCTATACCTCAGTCATTGAACATCCAGAAGAAAAGACTGATAACAGTACCATGTAGTAGAGGCATTATTATCTTATCTAAATATGAAACATATTATAAAATAGAACCATTATTTTTTTAACAACCATGGATGTTTTAACATTAGAATACCTGTAGTATGTTAACAATTACATATTTTATATAGAAAATTAGAAATCAAAACCATATCTGATGTTATAACTTGACAATCATAATGACTTTTGTTTTTCTTTTTTTTAACAAAAGATATCCCCTTTCTGGCCAATCACCCCTATCTAATACATAAAAGCTTTTACCTAACTTGTTCACCTTTAGTAGGATGTACATCTCATGAGCATTTGTTAGTGGCAGAGGTCTGAGTCTGAAACAAAAGTTTGTCACCATAAACAATGTATTTTACATTTTTGAAGTCCTGTACATCTGGAGGCATGAATACATAAATATATGATGAGGTTAATAACAATCATTTGTCATAACCACATGAAACCTTTGTATCAGAGCACCATTAAATCAAAAACCTAATTGTATAATTTCTTTTGATGATGACCAGTGTGAACACATAACAATAATATATTTAGCTGAGGTGTATCCCATAAGGCTATGGAGATCATCAGGACCTCCAATCAATGAACAAGAGCTGGTAAAATGTTACCAGGTGGCCACTTTCTTATTCATCAATTGAAGTCCTGTCCAATAATCCCAACTCCAAGAGATTTTTGTTGAACTATCTTAATGTAATTTTGATGACTTATGAAAAATCCAAGTATAGTATTTAACCCATTAATTTTTAAATAATGAGAGACTCTCAAATCAATAGTAAATGACAACTATATTATATTTACATAACCAATCTTTGCATCATTCCAGCTGACAGCCCAGGTGGCATTTGGACCAGGTGAGAGCACATTTTGTAATTCTATAACCCAAATAAACATTGATTAAATGATCTATAAATGCAAAAGAAACAGAGAAAAGAAAAATTGCTGAGCTCAATATAAAAGAACAGCTGTTCACAAAATGGACAAATGGACAAACATGGACAGACAATCTGTACAAATTGGCACAGACATAGAAACAAGCACACATCTTGTTGGTGTCCATGAGAACTTTCTAAGTTCCCAGTGGGCTATTTAAATACTTGTGTCATGCCCCTTTGCTGAACCAGCTGGCTTCCCACACCCCATGTTCTTGGGGCTGGAACACCTGTTCACCTTAGCACCCCATGCCCTCAAGATCTTTCTCAGGTGCTCCTCACCACATGGGAACTCCTGTATGGGCACTTGTGCTATTGGCTCCAAACATGTGAGTGATTACTGGTTCATTTGACTCCCAACAAATGCTTACAAACAGATTGGACAAACAGATAGACAAACTGAAAAGCATCTTAGATGATCAGTGTGCACTCACATATGCTTTTAGCCAAATTGGATTACAATATTCTTTTACAAATATAGAATTTATAACTATAAATTGACTAGTCAGATTTGTTGCAGGTCAATTAGAAGAGATCTCATATAAAAGAATTTGGGAGGGACAAAAATCTTATCTATAATTAACATATTTTTATCATAGGACTTAGCATATACTCATCATCTATTTAGACCTTTTTTTAACATCTTCTGGGCATCTGGGGAAAATTAAGATTGGCTCTAGCTTCATCAATTTCTATTGGTTGGGGGGTGGTCTCTGAGGCATCACTGTCATAGGACTGAGCATCTGCTTTTTGAGAGGTGGAATCAACTTCTTCTCAGGGTTTAGATCCATGATATAGCCAGACAGCATGCTCTGACACCAAGATAGGCTGTTCAGCATTCTCTGGAAAAATACAAACATACCCTTACCCCAGGTGAGTAGTGGGGTGGGATCTTTCCATTGTCCAGTTTGAAGATCCTTTCAAAGGAACCTTCCTAACACATTTTTCTTTATCTGATTAAATTGTCTTTCTGCTGCTGTAATACCATCCTTAGTAGAATTTTAAAAATTAATAGTATATACTGCCAAATGACGTCTATTATAAGGTGAAAATTTTGTAGGAAAAGCCTCACTTTTTTTATATATGTAATTGAATCTTGAGCAGGCAGGCTGCATGCTCAACAATTCCTTGACTTTGAGGGTTATAAGGAATTCCTGTTGTAAGGGAAACATGAAAAGTTTTACAAAACATTTGGAAGGTGGTACTTGTATAAGCCAGGCCATTGTCAGTCTTAAGTGCTCTTGGGCAATCTAAGGCACCACAGGTGTCCAAGCACTGAGCAATAGCATGTTTAGCCACTTTACCAATAGAAGCAGAAGCAAAGATAAATCCTGAGAAAGAATCCACTGAAACATGGACCCAGCATAGGGAGCCAAATTCAGGAATGTGACTGACATCCATCTGCCAGAGATAATTGATGTGTAACCCTTGGGGATTAACCCCCATGGAAAGTGAGGGAAGATGTTTCATACATGAGGAGCTTTGTTTGATAACTGGTTGAGATTGTTCTCAGGTCAAATTAAACTATTTGCACAAAGCAGAAGTGTTCTGATGGAACATGGCATGGGAGGCAGAAGCCCGTTGAATGGCATCTGAGGGAGCAACAGTGACAGTAGCCAGCAATCTGTCTATTGCATTGTTTCCCTCAGTGAGAGGCCCTGGTATTGGGAATGGGAGCATAAATGGCCAATAAAACAGAGAATATGGCATGATTGAATGGCAAGTTGGAGTGTGTGAAATAAGTGAAAAAGATCTTCTTGACTAGTGTGTATTGCAGCAGTGTCAGTGTGGCACATCACACCACAAACATAAGCACTGCCTGAAAAAGGTTAGTTGGAGTGGATGGATGATCTTGTAAGGCCGATATGACAGCTCACAATTCAGTCTTTTGTGCAGAAGAGGAAACCCATATCCTGTGTTCAGGAAGAGGAGGCCTTTACATAGCCTCTGTTGCCTGATGACCTGTCTGTGAAAAGAGACAGAGCTCCTACTATGGGGTCCGAAGTTATTTTTGAGGAAAATCAAAGGGTGTGAGGGAAGACAATTCAATGAATTTATCTGGAAGATAATGACTCAATATCACCAGGGAAGTTAGCCAATGCAGATTGACAAGAGGATGAAAATTGCCATAGCCACAGTTTCGGGACAGAAGAAAAGGGAACAATGATAGAGTTTGCCCCTCACAACCAAAAAGCTGTATAGTACCTATTCACCCATGTGCAATCAGTTCTGCCACAGTCTAATGGAAGGGAGTAATGATTTTGTGTGGGGTATGTGGCATGTGTAGCCATTGTAAAGGCCCCTGAGACTGCCAAAGGACTACAGTGTACATACATCGAGAAGGGAAGATAATTAAAAACATGGGCAAAGATGGGTCAACTCTAGAAAGTTGGGCATTAGAGAGAGCCAGATTAACCTTGTCCAAAGCAATTTTACCCTCTGATGTGAGTGTCCTTGGAGATGTGGGAGCTGGGTCACCCTTGAGAATGTCAAAGAGAAGACCTAAATCACAGGTAGTTAGCTTAAGAGTTGGGCAGAGCCAATTAATATTACCAAGTAAAGTCTGAAAATCAGATAAGGTTGCAAGCTGATTAGTTTGAATCTTAACAGTTTTGGGCACAAGATGTCTTCGCTGGATGATGTAACCCAAATGAGAGAAAGGCACCATGGTTTGCACCTTTTCAGGGGCCACAGGTGCCACAACTAAGTGGGCACTGTGAAGGGCATTGCCCAATTGGATAAATACTTTGTGCAAAGTGGATAAAGATTCATAAGTCAATAATAGTATGTCATCTAAGTATTGAGTAAGATAAATGGATGGATGAGCCTGATGGACTGACAAAATAGCTCCAGCCACAAACTCTTGACATAAAGTCGGACTATTTTCCATTCCCTGTGGCAGACAACACCATTGGAAACAGCACATAGGGGCCTGATGATTAATAGAAGGTAGACTAAAGGCAAAATGTCTCTTTTCCCGAGGATGAAGGGGAATACTAAAAAAGCAGTCTTTTATTTTTTTTTAAATTTTATTTTAAAACAAAACAAAACAAAATAGAAAAAAGAGTAGCAACAATACAAGATTCCAAGGGTGGAAAAAAAAGAAAACAAAAAAAAATACTGAGAAGTTATTACTTGATAGCTTACATACTGTCATCTTGGAAATAGTTGTTCAAGTTACAAAGTTAAAATATACAAAGTACACATTCAAGCAATGAGACTGCAAGCAGCTTTGCTGCATATCTAACAAAAAACAGTAATATGGTCATTCATGTTACACACTTAACCATACATGCAATTATATCCCTTAGAGCACATTCTTTTCCTCTCTTTTTTACAGTAGCAATTAAACATTTTGGGTTTTATTACTCCTACAGTTCTTATTACTTTTTACACTACAGACACAATGTGATATTTATAAAAATGGTTCTTATTTATTTCACTAATAAATATAGTTTTAAGTTCTCTCCATTTACCTATGAAGGCTTCAAGGTCATCCTTCTTCAGTGCTTAGTAATATTCCATTGTATAAAAATACCACATCTTTTTCTTTTTTTTTTTTTATTTAAAAGAGAATAAAACAAAACGGGGTAGAACAGAGCAGATCAGAAGAGGACAACATAGGCAACACAGTACTTTACATTAAGTCAACTGGACATCAACATTATCTAACGCCATATCTCTAACTCTGCTATAGTTGAGCATAGTTTCAATTACAATAATATCAAACATAACACAATAGTATAAAGCCATGCATTTAGTGAAAGAATTCCAGGGCTTTCTGAACCGAATAA
>PVJX010017173.1:18402-38982 GCA_004027295.1 Dolichotis patagonum | reverse complement strand
GCCCCAGCCTCCCATCTGCTGACGGCAGGGCCTGGGCAGGGCTGGAGATGCCAGGCTGGTGAAGTGTGGGCGACACAAGTGTGGCATCACTCCGCTCACCAGTGCTTGGCCTGCCCAGGGTGCAGGCGGAGGACCGGTCTCGGGGACACGTCGCAGGAGACACATCACCAGTGTTTTGACTCCCGAGTGCACACGGCCCCCAAGGCATCTGCTGGTCCCTCTGCCCGAGGGTTTCCGGTGACAGATGGCCACGAGGAAGCCGTTGGCAGCCGAGAAAGGACGTGGGTGCAAATCCTTCGCCTCCCTCTGCTGCCGGTGAGCTCCGGTGCCCTCTGAACCTCCGTTTCCTCCTCCGTTTCCTCCTCCGTGAAGCAGAAGCAGCAGAGCCATCCGGGACGCAGCGGAGAGCAGGACCAGCAGTGGGTGTGACAGACGGCAGCTGCTGCTCCCCGAGGGGAGGGCCAGGAGGCGCTGGGCAGCTCAGGGCTGTGCGCCAGGGCCCAGGCCGGTGCCAGGCGAGTGCTGGCAAGGAGGCTCTGCCCAACCTGGGCCCCGCTGTGGCTCCGTCATCGTCCCGGGCAGAGGGGAGGAAGCAGAGAGTGGGGAAGGAGCTCTCTGTCCCTGCTCGGACCCAGCGCCCTGTCACGAGCCTGGCCACTGGGTCCCCAAGGAGCCCCAGGTCTGCACACCACTCAGCCCAGAAACCCCCCACTGTCACCCTCACACCTGCCCCTGGGCTGGGGACCCCTGTGCTGAGCGTCAGGTGGAGGCTGGGGTGGAGGAGGGGCACCCTGCTCCTAGGTTCTGCCCCCCAGGTGTCCTTCGACCCACATGACCTCCAGCCACCTGGGTCGCTCGCTGGTGGCCTCGGCATAACCGGTCCCTGCGTTGTCCTCTGTGAACACGCTGGCTCTTTCTAATTGATAGTTTTTCAGAGTCATCGTGCAAAGAGCAGCTTTTGAAATAAATCCAGCGAATCCAGCGAATCCAGCTTCCTGTCCAGGAGCCGGGAGCCGGAGTGGGGCGGCTGTACCACTAGACTTCTCGCTCTTCTGGGTCTGGGGGTTCTACGAGCCCCTCCTGCTGTGACAAGTTCACAGCATTTGCAGGGTCACCTGATCCCCCAGGTGGCCCAGGCTGGCCTCAAACTCATGGGGATCCTCCTGCCTCAGCCTCCCAAGTGCTGGGATTAAGGACGTGCGTCACCACGCCACATGACCCAGAGTGTATACCCATGGGCGAGCACCAATGTCTGCCCGAGTGGTAGGAGTCAGACCGCACCAGACGCGGGCAGGGCCAGGGCCCATGCTGTCACAGGGAAGCAGACTCAGAGGACAGAGGAGACGCTCTGAGGACAGAGTGGTCCTTTAATTGTCTGTCCTGTGATCACGGGCTGAGGAGAAGCATTTCAGTCCCCCCACTACTGGGCCTGAGTTACAGCTGGCAAAAGAAGAAGCGTCCAGCGCCTGCCCCTTAGGCATCGCCGTGGGCTGCGTGTAGCCAAAGTTCAGAGACGTGTCCTTGGAAGAGAGAAGGCCATGAGGAGACAGAAGCAGAGGCCAGAGGGATGCAGCCACAAGCCAAGGACTCCTGGAGGCACCAGGAGCTTCTGGAGACATGGAAGGACACTTCTGAGAAATGTCAGAGGGCGCATGGCCCTGCCCACAGCTGCAGTTCAGACTTCTGGTCCCCAGAACTTTTAGACTTCTCTGAGCCTCTGGTTTTCTGTCACTTGTCACATAGCCCCGGGACACTCGCCCACCACATGCCGTGAGTGTGGTGGTGTCAGGAGCACTGTCCCCGTCACTGCGGCCCTTTGTGCTGGATTCACCTCCTTCCTGTCAGCAGTGCTCCGCACGACAGGCTGCCTGAGGGCTGGAAGTGACCTCGGCCATGCAGAGGGACCCTGCTCTACCTTGTGGTACTGTGAGAGTCCACTCTCAGTGTGCGTGACTGACCCATCACAGGTCCCCTCTCGCACCAAAGGAACTGCTGTCCACACAGGGTCACTCAGAAGTAGAGACTTTCTTGAGCACAGGGACCAGCCCAGCTCTGGTCACTAGCATGCTATGCTGCTGGACATTGAACTGAAGTGGCCTGGGGGTGGACAAGAGTATTCACGGGTCAGGTCACAGTTCCAAGAATCCTCTTGGGGCCACTGTGTCAGGGGAAGAATCCTCAGTAACCTGCATGTTGTTTAAATTTAGATTTGAACATATCCAACTTCCTGGCAACACCTCCAGAGTAGGGATAGTCATGCTGGGGTGGGGGGTGCCTGCACCCGGCGGGAGCAGGCGGAGCTGGGGGCAGAGGAGGGCTCCTTGGAGAGCCATGCACTGGCCTTGCCACGGTTGCCAAGGGTCCCTTCTAGATGCCGGTGGTGGCTTGCTTTCTTCTTTCTTTCTTTTTTTTTTTTTTTTTTTTTTTGGTCTTTTTGAGACAGTGTCTCGATATACAGTTCAGAGTGGCCTTGAGCTCACTTGGCAGCCCAGGCTGGTCTCAAAATAGAAACAATCCTCCTGCCTCAGCCTCCTGAGTGCTGGCATTACAGGTGTGCACCACCTCACCTTGTAGGGAGTGTTTTGACTTTGACATTGACACATTGATGACAAGGACTCGGTGGACACCAGAGGGACAGAGGGACAGTTGTCCCTTGGTTCTGCCTCCTTGGCCAGCACTGCCTGTCTGGGTTGGTCCTTCCTGCTGCAGCTGTGCATGTGTGGCACAGGGACAGGCCTCCCCCATCACCAGACCTCCCTGCCCTGCCCTCCTGGGCTCAAATAGCCTAGACACCTGCATGAGGACCAGGAGGAGCCCGGGCACCGGCCCTGGGCTCACGCCCCGTGTGACTGAGGCCAGGCTCCCGGAAGGCGGGCCTCCAGTTTACCCAAGAGGAAGGGCGGCTCCATGGGGCCCCAGAAGCAGGGCCCGGAGAGGAAGCCGCACAATGAGGTGCCTGCTGCACAGGTGAGGAACCAGCTGGCCCTGTCCGCTGTCCTCTGCTGCTGACCTTCCCCGCGTGGCCTCAGGTCCAGCTTCACTCCTGCACCCATAGCGCCTGCCCTGGGTGGCGCTGGCCCTGGGGTTGGGGTGGTGACCGAGGCAGCAGCCTTGGCCTGGGTGCCTGGTGCGTCCCCTCGTGAGCACGGGGGCAGGAATCGCCCTCGCTTGCCTTCCCGGATCGACTTCACAGGAAGTTCCGGGCCGTGGTGCCGACCCTCAAGCTCCGCGCGGCCGGCTGAGTTTGCCCCCTGGCTTTTCCGACTCGATGATTCAGCCTTTCCCGCCTGCTTGCCGCGTGGCTGTCACCCCGACAACACCCAGACACGGGCGTGCCCCCGTGAGCCCACAGGCACACACACGCAGAAGCACCACCTACCAGGACGCATTTCACGGGTGCAGCCGCCTTGGGGTGTGGGAGGGGAGCCAGGAAGGGTCAGGACGAGGACTGGAGCTGAGCAGGACCCCTGGGGCCTTAGACCACAGTCGGCCTGCTCTCCATGTGCGCACGATTGCCCAGCGCTCACAGGCATGCGCAGGAGTGCTGGGGCACAGCACCCCTCTGAGTATCGGGGAGCATTCCGGGCCCCCCTTTCTTTCTCTCCCTTTGCTTTTAGTTTGGCTTTGCCAAACTAGTGGTCCCTTTCTGTCCCCTGAGCCACCTGGAGACACTGCTGTTGCATTGGTCCCTCCTCCCAGGGAGGCTTGGGGTCCTCTCCTGCACCCTGAAGCAGCTGCACCCAAGCAACACGTCCTCCAGGGGTGGGCAGATCTCACCACACCAGCTCCAGGGCAGTGCTGGGTGGAAAGGAACGGGTCCTCCCAGGGCCCCGGCCCAGAGCCTCCATCCCTGCCTGCCCTTTGTCTTTTCCCCCTGAATTTAAACATGGCAATGGGACTCGGAGTCCTGACCTTTAGCAAATGGTGTAGTGACACGCACCTGTAATCCTAGCACTGGGGAGGCTGAGGCAGGAGGATCACTGCAAGTTCAAGGCCAGCGTGGGCTACAGTGTGAGCTCTGCATAGCAAGATCACGTATCAAAAAATAAAACCAAAACAAACAAAAGTGGAGCCTCAACAGGTAGAGGGGGAGTCCTAGAATCTACTCCTTGGGGCACAGGGCAGAGGAGAGACCAAGCCCTTGGGGGGCTCAGAGTCACCCCAGCTGCTCCTGCCTCCCTGCCGCCTTCGTCCCTGCCTGCGCAGGCTGCCTGGCCTCCAGGCCGGGCTGCCCAATCTGTTTGCCTTGAGTTCACAGCCGGATCCCAGGGCGAAGGGTTCAGAGTCGGCTCCTTATCGCAGTTTTAGGAGCTGAGGAGGACTCGGAACCACCCTGCTCCGGCCGGGCGGCTTTTCCTTCGCTGCCGCACAAACACGATGGCTTTCATCTGCCGCTGCCTCCTTTATCAGGGGTGGCGATGGCTTCTGGGCCTCAGCGGTCACCTGTGACGTGTGCGCCTGCCCAGCGCTCTTCCCCCGTGGCACCACTCCTGCCCGAACGTAGCTGATGACACACCGGGACTGCACGACCTTGGGTGCCGCCTGCACTGCCACCAGCAGGGCACAGCGCTCGGTCCTGCGAAGACACGAGACAAAACCCATGTCACCGTGTCAGTAACTAGGATGAGGTCACACTGGAGTTGAGTGGGCACGAAATCCAGAAAGGACCTGCATTTTATTTTATTATTGTGTCCTTTTGAGTCAGGGTCTCATGCAGTTCAAACTGGCCTTGAGCTCACTTTGTAGCCCAGGGTAGCCTTGAACTGGCACAGATCCTCCTGCCTCAGCCTCCCAAGTGCTGGGATTTCAGGTGTGAGGACCTGAAATTTTAAAAGGAGGAAAAGGACTCTTGGGGCAAAATGGCCAGTGAGGATGGAGGCGGAGACCAGGTGTGGGTGGGTGTGTGGACAGGTGGCTGGGACCTGTGAGCACTCGGGTGCAGGAAGAGGAGGAAGGGCCCTCCCTGGGGCTGCAGGAGGAGCAGCCACGGGGACATCAGAGGCTGGCTTCCGGTCCTGCCCTGGGAGGGAAACACTCCTGCTTGAAGGCCATTCCTGATTTAAAAAAAAAAAAAAAAACAAATACAGAGACTGTTTTTCTGCTCCTGAACACAGCAAAATATTTTAAATTATTTGTTTATTGGTTTGCTCGTGACAGAATCTCACTGCATATTCCAGGCTGGCCTTAAACTCACTATGTCCTCCAGGCTGGCCTCACACTCACAGCAGTGCTCCTGCCTCAGCCTCTTGAAGACTGAGATTACAAGCATGCACCACTGTGCCAGGCTAATCAAGTTTATCACCCGTTGGCATGTGTGGTTAAGTCAGAAGAGTCCCACTGGCTTGGTCACATACACCAATGGCTTCCAGAGAAAGCTGTCTCCTCTCACTGATAGCTCCGTTATGATGACTCCATCCTAAGGGGAAATCTCACCCAGAATTAAAGACTTTGGGAAAAGATGCAACAAGGCTGTCTGTCTGTCACAACGCACAGAAGCTACAGTGTCTGCACAGGACACAGGGGAGGTTAGACAAGTGGAAATGTTATCTGTCACAACAGTGACACACGAGACAGTAAAAGAAGGACCTTAATATCAGTCATAAGGAGCTCGCTCAAGAAACAGAAAACCAAGACCACCAGCGGTTCACAGAGGCACAGCCCAACTTGTTTTTAAAAGATCTACAACATACACTTATATAACTAAAAATGTACCAAAATTCCAATATTCGTGATTATCTGAGTGGTACAGTAATAGAATATTGTAACTTTATCGTTTATTACTTTTATATGTATTGCTTATAATAGTTATGTTTTCGGTTTGTTTTTTGTTTTTTAGATGAGTTCTCGAGATATGTCCAGGCTGGCCTCAGACTCCTGGATTTCAGCCATCCTCCTGCCTCAGCCTACTCAATACAGGTGCAAGCCACTACCCATGATTAAATATTCAGCTTCTGTTTTCTTTCCATACAGTACTGAGGATCGAACCCAGGGTGTTCACACTGAACTACATCCTCAGCCCTTTTTTTTTTTTCAAACCAGATCTCCATAAATCACTCTGTCAGCCAGACTGGGCTGGGACTTGCAACCCTCCTGCCTCAGCCTCCCAGAGCACTAGGATTATAGAAGTGTTCCACCATGCCCAGTTCAGATATTCCATTTTATCATCAGGAAAAATGTTTTAAAATTCAACATCATGTGTGGAACACTAACTTTTGTTGGAAATCAACATAAAAGAAGTAATCTTGGAGAAACCAAGAGGTAAGAATAACGCCCAGCTGAGACCAATGAAGGTCTGGCCTAGCTGAAGTCATAAAGCAATTTAAATTTGGTAGCAAAGTCTAATTATGGGGCGCAACGTTTCCAAGTGACATCTGGGGAGCCAAACAAACACCGTAGGCTTTCTAACACCCTCCAGGCATGGCTTGTGACATTTTCCACCTGCGGGGCCCCTCTCTCCTCCCCCTTTCCTGTTGCTTTTCCTCTTGCTCCCCAAATCCGAATCCGGTGAATTCCTCAGCTCACTCCCCAGGTGCCTCCCAGCCAAAACCCCTGGACTCAGGAGCCAGCCCGCCTGCCCCGCCCCCATTCAGGGACAACGGTGTCACCCAGAGGAGCAGTCTCCCAGAGCTGTGTGACCAGTCCGAATTTGGAGGGGCCCCGCCGCCAGGGCAGGGCTGACTTCATGAGTCACCATCCTCCCTCCCCACGGCAGGGGCCCCTCTGGAAGGAAGGGCACTGGCAGGTCATCCCATGACTGTGACTCCCACTCCCCAGAGGTCAGCTGGCCTGGGCACCACTGTGGGCCTCGTGGCCACGATGGACCCTGTCTCCAGGATGCAGGTCTCAGCCTGAGCAGTTCTGGTTCTTTTACTCTTATTTTTATTGGTCCCTGTCTGCAGCAGGTACTGGAACGATGGTGTCCCTGGTGTGTGTGCAGAGCACATCTTTGCTGTTTTTTATTTTTTGCTCCCTTCCCTTACTTTCCATCTCTTAGTTCCCTCCCATTTGCAAAAGATCTGCCTCTCTGTGTCCTAGCATCTGTCTTTTATCTATTTATTTATTTAGAGACAGGGTCTCGCTATGTAGTTCAGGTTGGCCTCAAACTTGCAACGATCCTCCTGCCTCAGCCTCCCGAGTGCTGGGATTACAGGAATGTGTCACCACACCTGGCTTCATCTATCTTTTAATTTTCTCTTTGTTTATAGTTCTGATTCAGGTCTCTGGTCCCACTGTGCCCTGCGCCTCACCAGCTGCTCTGCCTCGCTGCAGGCACCGGAAACACCCAGCGGCCCACTGTGGTAATCTTGGGAGAGGCCACCTCGTTTCAGACCCCAGGCCAGCAGGAGTCCTGACAGCTGCCTTTAGGCCAGGCACAGTCATATGACCGAGTGGTGGCCAATCAGGCTCTTGCTCCCTCGAGGGCCGACGCAGGTGGACACAGATTTGCGAAGGGCGCGGAAGGTCAGATGCTGGCCACACGGGATTGGCACTGTACCACCCGCCCCTCCCCGCATGGCCCAGCAGCCCCACACTGTCCACTGACCCCCACACACTGGGGCTAGAACGTTGGCCTTTCAGGCTGCCTCACTCCACACCTGGCCTGTACCCCAGCGAGTCCTCATTTATCAGTCAGGGTTGATCCGCCTAGTGGGGGGGTCACCGGCCCCAGAGTGCGCAGCGCGGCCCCCAGCGCAGCCTGAGTCGCGTAATTGCCACGCACGCACGCACGCACTGGGGAGGTTTGCGCAAGAAGGGGTCCTGGGCGAGACTGGAGTGGGGATGGTGGAAACAGGAACTGAGGCCTCCGCCCAGCCCAGCCCTCGACCCTCATGGAGGAGCGGGGCTGCGGGCTGGGAGAGCCCGGGGGCCTCCCGAGGGTTCGGGCTGTCCAGGTCCCCCGCGGCTGTGCCCGCCCAGCTCTGCCGGTGCCCGCTCTGGTGTCTGAGCACAGGCTTCGGGGAGGCCCTTGGCCACTGTGGTTCTTGCTAAACGCTTGGTCTTGGACTAATTTGCCATAATCATCACTGTACGGTAAAGAACATATGACATAAATCCTACACTTGCACCGTTTTTCTTTTCCTCTGTTTTGTTTTGTTTTGCTTCGTTTTGTTTTCTGAGGTGGGAAGTCTCATTAAGTGGCCAAAGCTGGCTTTGAGCACGAGACCCTCCTGCCTCAGCCTCTTGAGAAGCAGAATTACAGATGTGCACCGTCATCCTCAGTCACTCTGTCTCTAAGTGCTCAGCTCAGTGGCACTAAGTAGATTCACCACCATCCCTCGCTGGAACCTTTTCATTTTCCCAAACCGAAACTCTTGTCTCCATTCAACAGGCTTCCCACGCCCTCCCCGGGCTCTGTGCGTCAGAGGACTTCAGGGTCTCCCGCTGCGCGTGTCCTCTTGTAGCTGACTGACTTCGCGAATGTCCTGCAGGTCCGGCCGTGTGGCGGCCGGCATCACCACAGCCCGCCCCCGAAGGCTGAACCCGGTTTCTGCCGCATAGAGTATGTTGTTTCTCAGTCCATTTGTGAGTGGACGCTTAGGCCATTTCCATCCATGGGTACATGGAGGCCTCTGGGCCACTGCCCATGGGGCTGCACCACGACTTTGCAGACCCGGTGTTTTAAGGGCAGAAAGCGGCATGTCCCCCCTCGCTCCCCAGGACGAGGTCTGCCTCGGCTTCCCAGTGTGCTCAGGGGGGCTCGAGCCCGCACGCCCCTCCCTCCGCTGCGCTCCTGAGCATGGAGGAGCAGTCAAGGGTCGAGGGGCACCAGTCACCGCCCTGCCCTGTCCCAGGCTCTTCCTGAGCACCGACATCTTTCCTGTTCCGTCCCGGCCCACGGGTCGGGCACAGAGGAACGAACAAGGCAGAAAAGGCAGGGAGGCAGGGTCAGCCCGTCGCCCCCGAGGACGCTGCCCGGTCTCCTGAATGAGAGCTGTCACCCCAGCCCAGACCCTGTGGGCCCCACACAGAGGAGCCTCGGTGAGGACATTGCCTCCTGGGACCGCAGTCTCCATGTCCACCTCTGTCCCCTTGCTGGGCTGGCTCTGGGACACTGGTAGGAGAACACCTGACCCAGAAATGCCATGGTTACCCCACGGGCCGGGGGACACGGGGAGTCCCAGGGTGCCCAACAGGATGGAGGGTGCAGTGGGGTGGGAGCCTGGAGGGAGACTCCTAACTCGTGGTGTCTCTGGGAGCCCCCGGGCTGGGCGGAGGGGCGTAGCTCATGGGGGGAGCCCACTGCCCACCGCCCACTGCTGTCAAGGTGCAAACTTCCTAGGCCCCTGGGGCTTCGGGGTTGTGGTCATCAGGTTAACTCCGGCCCGGCTGGATGGGGAGGACCCTGCTCCGGAGACCACTGTCCTTAGAGAAAGGCTGCACAGAGGGAGACGCGGAAACAGGGTTGGCCGCAGACCCCGGAGTGGGGGTCTGTGTGGCAGGGACAGCAGAGGACAGCTGAGTCTGCCAGGGAGCTGCTTCAGGACCGCACGGGGCTCGAGTTTGACTCACCGGAAGGACACCGAGGCCTCGGTCCTGAGCCCACCTGTCCTCAGCGTCCCTCGGACACCAGCACTGTGTGGCATGGATGGAGGGGGTTTGGGAGAGGCCTGGGACACCAGGTGACGGGAATGAGGGGGGGCGGGAGTGTCCCGGGCTCTTTTCTTAGGGCTGGAACTTCCTCCGGGTTCTCTGAGACGGGTCGTCCACATCCTGCCGTGTGTGGCATTCTATCGCTGCTGGGCTGGCAGGGGCGCGCAGGCGGCCGGGTGCGCAGGCCACACACCTGCCCAGGAGGCCCCTCGGCTGTGTGGGCCTCGGGTCCCGGCTCCCAGTCCTGCCTCGCCAGGTTTGGATCTCGCCTGCTGATTTTGAGTCTGCAGTTTATTGGTGAGAAGAAGGTTCTGGGCAGTTGCTTCCAGGCCTCAAGGGGACCTGGAAGTATCTGTCCCTGGGGAGCCACTGCTTGTGCCATTGCCTGGGTCCAGCAGGTCTGAGGGTTTGGTCCATGTTTGGACTCACCTTGATCCCCTAGGCAGTGTCGGATGAGGGGTGACTGACAAGAAAAGCGTGTTGCCCCTGGTGAAATGGGGACCTCGGGGCAGTGCCAGGCTGGAGATGCGTCCTGATGTCCCCTGTCCTTGCCTTCGCACGTCCTTGTCCTTTGCCTGCAAGGTGTCCTGGGGAGAGTGAGGTGCGGGGCTCTTACAGCTGACGCCAGCGACGTCCCTACCACCGGGTGACAGGCGTCCGTGTGTTTTCCTTTTAAACAAACACCGGCAGCAGTCCCCAACGCCATGGAAACTGGGCCAGGAGAATGAAAGCCCAGAGCAGACTGGGAAGACAGGGGCCATAGGCTGACTCCCCACTTCCTCCCAAGGAGGGCTCGAGTCGCCTTGGCAACCCCGGGACAGCCTCCCTGTTCTCATTCTGCAGGACGGAGGCCAGGCCCCGCGTGTGGCCCAGGTGGTGCCCGGCTCCCGATTCCCGTCAGAGGCCGTGGCTCTGCCCCTGCTCTGCTGGCCCCCACTCCTCCCCGGCCGGGCAGCCTGAGCTTCGGTCCTGTCTCCACCCCGGGTGTCTCTCCGGTGGCAGATGCATTGGAGCGGCCCAGCCGAGGGCAGGGCAGGCCAGGCCACCTCCTGCGCTGTGATGTCCCCAGAGGCACACCGGGCACCGAGGACGGAAAGACAAAGGGGCCGCCCATGCTGCCACGCAGCTGCTCAACATTTCCACAACTAGAAATCATGGTTCTCGTGCCCTCGGTGGCCTCTGATGACGCGTGAGACACCTCCTGCAAAGCTTGCAGAAAGACCGGGATGAAGCCCACGCCAGGGGCCCACGACCCTCGATAGAAAGGCTGGATAGAAACATGTGAGCTGCCAGTGATGTTTGTTTTTCCCTTGACTCATTTCTCTATTTTCTGCGTCTTCTGTTGAGCAGCCTCCTTACAGTAGCCCCTCTGCCCCCGGGTTTGCTTTCCATGACCCCCGTTAGCTGCAAAAACTTGTAGAACCGACGGTGGCCTCATGGCCACACGACTGGAGCAGACTTGGAGCCATGCCACCCCCCCCAGCCAAGAAGCGTCCCTGTGACTGCAGCCACACTGTGCTGGTGCCACCCCTAGTCCCTTAGCAGCTGTGGCAGCTATCAGAGCCACTGTCGCAGTCACCGTGCGTGTACTGAAGTGATCCACATGCAGTGCCCTAATGCAGCGTCCTCGGGCCTGTGTCCCTCACTGTGACACTGAACTACACTGTCACTGTGATTAGCTTGAGAGCCAGCGGGGGGCTCAGAAAAGCACACAGCTGTTGTGAATCCTCTCTGGTTCCAGGACCCTTCCTTCCTACATCCTCTTTCCCTGCCTCCCAGAGCTTTGTTCCGCCAGGCCCTTCTGCCATGACATTCCTGCCTGGGAGCTGCCAACCGTGGACTGAATCCCCGGGAACCGTGTGCCAAATTAGACCTGTGAGTCGTGAGAGTCAGGTGTTGTGTCCCAGCAATGCAAAACAGAAAAACACATTCGTCTTGCTTTGTCTCATCCCATGGACATTGTATCATCCCATATCATCACTGTAAGAGGGGTAGGCTCGACATGAGAGAGAGAGAGAGAGAGAGAGAGAGAGAGAGAGAGAGAGAGAAAGAGAAAGAGAGAGGCCACATTCCTATAGTTGATTAAAATGTACTGTCACAATTATTCCATTTTAGTGCAAGTCATTGATGGCAAATCTCTTACCAGGCCTAATGTACACAGTAAACTTTATCACAGGGATGTGTATATGTGAAACACAGCAGCCAGAGATTTTAACCCCGTTCTAGGTTTCAGGCTCCAAGGGGGTCTTGGAATATATCCTGCAGAGAAGGGGCTGCTAATAGTTGGGAGAAAACAATGCTTTAGAAGAAAAGGCCATCCGTGCAGAGGGCTGAGACTTCCCAGGACCATCTGGAACCTGCTCTCGGAGTGGAAATCCGGGGTCCGCCTCCGCCCCTGTGGCTCCAGCTTGGCCACTCTGGGCTGTGAAATGTTCCCACCTCCTGCACCCAGAGGCCCTGCTGTCTGCGGCCCCCACCGCCCGGCTCCGTCCCTGGCTTGTACAGCCTGCGAGTCCTGGAGTCACATGGGGCAAATCCCCCAACCTTCCTGCGTTTCTGTCCTCCTCCTCCTCGGCAGCAGGGCCTGAGAGAGCCACACCGGTCCTCCAGGTGCCGCTGGAGAAAAGTCATTCAAACACCCCAGGCAACAGATGGTCGGTGGACATCGGTGGACACCAAGTGCGGAATTTCCACCCCGTCAGCCTCTCCAGCCTGGGAGCTCATCCCACGCGCCTCCCTCTCCTCCTCCCCTAGCTGACAATCCCCGCTCAAGCCCAGCGAAGGAAGAGGCTGCCAGTGCCAGCGCCCTCACCCTGTCCCCACATCCACACCTCCGCCTCAGAGGCAGCACCCGGCCACAGCCACTTTCCCTGCCAAGCCTTCCATTCCCCGCCCTGATTTATTTTCTCCATATGTCACTCCCTGGGAAGCCACTTACTCCCATCTTCTGTCTCTATTGTCTGTCTGCTGAGCCATCACCAATGCCCTGGAGGGAAGGGACCCGCCGGGTCCACCCCACTGGGCTCTCAGGGGCCTTTGGGTACTGCGCGGCACCAGACTCCTCAGGTGCTCACACCTGGGCCATGCCACCCCACCTGTCTTGGGACCTGTTCTTTCTCAGCTGGACCCTAGCAGCAGGTCTGCCAGGCCCCACTACACTGCAGAGGCTCAGCTGTGCCCGCGCTGCGGTGCCTGCGAAGGGCGAGGAGGGGGGCACAGGGCTTCAAATGGGTCCTTAGTAAGCAACAGAAAAGGAAGGCAGGAAAAGAGGAGAGCAGGAAGGGAGGAAGAGAGGGAAGGAGGGGGGAGGAAGGGAGGAAAGGACGGAGGGAAGAGAAGGGAGGAAGGAAGGAAGGAAGCAAGGAAGGAAAGGAAGAAGAAGGGAGGAAGGGAGGGAGGGAGGGAGGCAGGGTCCACCATGCCCAGTGCTGGCAGACAATATGGTGACGATGAGATGACAGCCACCACCAGTATCAGGACCATAGGCAGGAGGCCACAGCCTGCCCTGGGCTGTAGGGCCATCTCCCCCTCCTGTCCCTCAGTCACCCAGCTGTGCTCCCTGCCATGCATCCCCGAATCTGTTTGGAGGATGAGGTCAAGAGGGTGGGGTCCCTGGTGCCTCTATAGGAAGAGGAAGACTCCAGCCCGCACACCCAACGTCCTCCGTCATGGTCACGACGTGGCACGCAGGCTCCCAGGGAGTTCCAGCCTCCAACCCGGAGCAAGGGAACCTTCTGTCTTCATAAATTACCTCGTCTCAAGTATTTGTTATGGCAACGGAAAATAGAGAGAGGCACTCCACGGTTACCCGGTACCCTAATAAAACAGTGGGAAGCTGGCATTTACAGATTCCTCACCGACTCTGCGAGTGGGAGGGCAGCGGGTTCGTGAATAGGCTAATTCTCCTGGGGTGTCCACAGCCCTCTCACAGGCCTGCTCTGCCCACTGAGGCGCCCCCTCAGCCCCTCAGTACCTCCCGCCGGCCTCCAAGGAGTCCTCCTCCTCACCCCAGCTCCCCCACTTCCGCTTCCAGTTGGAACTTGAGGGGCCTGGCTCACTTGGCCGGCCCTTGTGGTCATCCTAAGTGGCTCTGGCCTGGGGACTTGGCCACTGGCCTGGGGACTTGGGCACTGCCCGAGACAGACAGGCCCTGACCCGTCAGCTCCGGACAGCGCAGCCACGGGGCCAACACTTCCTTAGAAACAGGGTTGAGGGGAGGGCGCTGCCAAGGTCAAAGCTTCCCCCAGCTCCCCACTGAACTGTGAGCAACGGGGCGTGAGGACCTGCAACCCGTGGCCCCATCCCTGGCTCCATCGCCCACGTGCAGCCCTGCGCAGCCCCAGACTGACAGGGCAAACCTCCAGCGGCCCCACGGCTGGTCTCCTCCTGTGCTAAGTGAAGAACCCTCATCTGGTTGCTTCCATTCATGGTTCACACTGCAGTGAGGGCGAACCTTTCAGAGACGGGTGCCCAGCGGGGACCCACTTACTTATCGCAAAGCCTCTACGCTGCAATTAAACCTGAACACTGAGGTTTTAGTTTAGAAAAAGCAATTTACACATGAATGTCGTTTGTCTTAAAAACAAATAACACACATGCCATAGATTCGCCACCACGGTGCGAGATGACATATATATATATATCTTGTGCAGAGCCGCAAAGGCTGGAAGACTGCAGGGAAAGCGAGGGTTTTGTTAGAGACGCTGCCTCGGAGGAATGAAGGACGTGGGTAACAACCAAAGCCCCAGAGCACAGCCCGTCAGAGACTGTGTGTGTAAAGGCAAAGGTGGATACACCAGGGTGCCTGAAGGGCCCCACCAAGGACAAGTGACCGCACCGTCCACCCGCCCCTCCCCCTTCCGGCCTTTCGGGCTGAGCCAGCTCCTCACGCAGAGCTAGGGAGGGAAAAATAGCACCCTGCCTGCCGTCTGGGCTGGCCCTGCTGCTTGGAGGCCTGGGGATCAAGCACACCCTCCTCCTCACCCTGCATGGTTACGGGGTCTGCAAACACCTCAGCCCTTCTGAGAGTTCTGGCTGGACTGGGGTGGAGGGGATGGGGGCCCGCTGAAAGCCAGCTTCCTGTAAGTCGCCATTGATTTCAGGGCAGAGATTGAAGTCACAGGGTGCATTTTCTTCTCCTAGGACACATGAGGGTGTTGGGACTCCCAGAAGGGGGAGGGGGAGCAATTGTAAACTGCTCTGCTGGAAGGAACTAAAAATACTCCTCCAGATTCTTAGTGTACAAACCTGGGACAAATAGCACTTTGAGAGACTAAAGACGCCTTGCAACTGTGTCCTTGAATGCCCTTCAGCACCGACTGATCCCACAAGTCTCCCCTGCCGGTGCGGTGGGAGGGCAGGGAGTTTCTGGTGGGCTGGGCTCGCTAGCAGCCTGTCCTCCCTGCCCTGCCCAGGCGGGCTCCCCGGCTGGCCCTCCCACACCAAGCCGGGCAGAGGCAGGCTGGGCTGGGGCTGAATCAGTTCTGCTTACTTACTGCTCTCACCTCCTCTGAAGCACTGTTTTTATCTGACACAGGAAATGCGATTCTAAGCCAGATGCGCAAGTTTCTCCCCAAAGCACTGCCTCCCAAATACTTGAAACACCCCACTCGCCTGTGTCCTGCTTCCTCTTAGAGTTTCAAGCTCTGGAGGAGCCAGAAAGGCAGACTAGCCGGGACACGGAGGACACAGACTAGGCCATGCGGCCGCCGTCCTTCTGCCACCTCCAGGGTCAGCTCCAAGGTCCCAGGTCGGGTGGCTGCTCTGGGGACAAGGCAGGCTGGGCCAGCTGCAAGGGTGAGCGGGCAGAGCGCCCCTCTGCCCGGGAAGGGGCCCTGGCTGCTGCTGGGCCCACCTGCGAGCCCTGGGCGCCACCTTCCCTGGCCACACCCAGAGCCCCAGCTCTGACCAGGTCCCCTGAGGCCTTCAATATACTCCCGGGGTGTGGACCCCGTTTTCTCAGCCTCTGCCTTTCCATTTGCTGGACACTATTAAAGAGGTTTTGGGGGTCCCCCCAGCACAAAAGCAGCTGTAGGTCGCTGAGCGCACTGAAGCCCCGAACCGCTGGCCCCTGGCACCCCAAAGGAGGGGCGGGTGGGACGCAGGTGTGGTGTCCGTCCTGCACCTGGGACCGCGAAGGTGCGGACAGAAAGCCAAGTGGGGTTCTCTGCAAGCGACAGAGGGACTTGGAGCTGGGGACGGGGATACTGCGTCCTCTCTGCGGGGCGGGACGCGGGGGCCTCCCGCAGTACCCCCCGTGCCCGGCAGAGGGCGCACCGACGGGCTGGGAACGCGGGCGGCTCAGGCGGCCGGCGCCCCCTGACGTCACCGCCCCGCGGTCGCTATGGCGACGGCCTCTCCGGCGCGCGCGTCAGAGCCCCAGTCTCTTGGCAACCGCCCGATCTCCGCTCCCCTCGCCTGGCGCTCGGCCGCGCGTCGCTCTGGCGTCAAAGAGACGTCAATGGGCCGTGTCGGGCGGGGCGGGGAGGGGCGGAGCCTCCGGCGGCGCGGGGCGGGGCTCCGGGTGGGGCGGGGCGGAGCGCGCGGGCGGCCCGCGGCCAGCGGGCGGCGGGCGCGGACATGCGGCCGGGCTCGGGAGGCGGACGCAGCGGCGGCGGCGCGAGCAGCGAGCGCCCGGGCAGCGCAGGCGGCGGAGCGGGCGACGGGGACCGCGGGGCGCGGCGGGGGTGAGCGGCGGCCGGGGCTGCGCGGAGGCGCGGCGGACCCCCTTTGTTGCGGGGCGGGCGAGCGGGTCCGCGCCGGCGGGGACGCGGCGCCCCTGGCCCCGGTGGTCGGCGCGCCACGCAGGACACAGGAGTCCCGGGGACGGGACTGGAACCGACAGGTGGGGGAGCTGGTCCCCGCACGCGGGGATCGTGCGAGGGCGTTGGGACGGGGCCGATCCGGGCTCCCGAGCTGCAGGAGTGGGTCCGGGGCCGGCAGGAGGGTTCCGGATCGGGGCGCCCCGCTGAGCGCCCCTCTCCGCGCGCCCCCAGGTGCGATCCGCAGCCATGGTGATCATGTCGGAGTTGAGCGCGGCCCCGGCCGGCCCTGGCCAGGGCCAGCAGAAAACCCTCCGCGTGGGCTTCTACGACGTGGAGCGCACCCTGGGCAAAGGCAATTTCGCGGTGGTGAAGCTGGCCCGGCATCGAGTCACCAAAACGCAGGTGCCTGGGGCGACAGGGACCCGGAGGGAGGGCACGAGGCAGGGAGGCTGACCCGGGGGCTGTACTCGGGCAGATTAGGGCTTGCTATCATCCTGTGAACGCAGACTGGTTTGGGTTTAGTTTTTTTAAAAAATGCTTTGTGTTATGTTTGTGCATAATTTGTACAAATGTTAGGGAACCAGGGAACGGCAAAGAGAATAATGATCAAAAAAATCCCCCAAAGCCAAACAACCAGAGTGCTCTGGTTCCTGGGTTCAGATCTCAAGCCTTGTAGAGTGAGCTTACAAGTCTTCCAGGCATTTATTTATCTTTGATTCCTTGAAATAACATTCGTGGTTACTTTAGGAATTTTTTTCCTAACTTTTTGTGACCTTTTGGAGACATAGAGTGAGAAATTGGAACGTAGAAAAAAATGAAATGTGTAAATGAGGTGGGTTTTTTTCTTAACAAGTCATCCCTTTTGTTTTTAAAAAAAATCTCTAGGTTGCAATAAAAATAATTGATAAAACACGATTAGATTCAAGCAACTTGGAGAAAATCTACCGTGAGGTCCAGCTGATGAAGCTGTTGAACCACCCCCACATCATCAGGCTGTACCAGGTGAGGCGGGCCCCGAGTGTGCCTACGTGTGTTGTGTGTGTGCCTGCGTGTGTACACGACGTGCCTGCAGGTGGCTCTTTGGCACCATGCTGCGCCCCCCCCCAGGTCTGCCCTTGCTGAAGGGTACCCCTTCTGTGTGTGTGTGTGTGTGTGTGTGTGTGTGTGTGTGTGGCCAAAATCAGCATGCGGGTTGTAGGAGGTAAATAGATTGACCTTTGTAAGCTGTGCAGATGTGTTTACAATTACTGTCCTGCTCTTGGATCATAATTGAGATCGGCTTCATTAAACTTGTATCTGCTATCGTAATTTGTTCCAGTTTCAAATTCGTGGCCGTCTGTCGTTGGGGCAGCTCTCCGGAGTGCACTCACGTGGGCAGCAGTGCCTCTGGTCAGGCAGTTGGTGCAGAAGGGCACAAGTAGAAACTTCTCCTCATTGTTAAACTTCAAAACCGGCCACTGCTATCGGTTTTCCTTAACTTCTTTTTGCCGAGGCAGCAGGGAACACTAGTCTTCCCTTTGGAGAGATGGCCGTGCTCTGATGGAAGGGCTAGGAATGCGGCTCGCCCTGTCCCTTCTGTTTGTTGGCTTCCCGACTTCGGGTTCTTGTGTCACTGTTAACATACTGAATGTGTCTTTGGCAAATGAGTCGTTAGCCAGCAGGGCAGTCTTTCTCATCCCTCCCGTGGGTCAGTGACCACCCTGGTCTGTCCCGGAGGAAGAAATTCTTTGTAAACCCCTCCCCTTCCATGTGCCTGCATTGGATGCCCCTTCTCTTCAGTGACTCTCTCCAAGCCACGTAAATCGAGTCAATTACAGAAGACGCGTATGTGCCACTGTGAAGGCGACGCGTACTGCTGCGTACTGCCGCAGCAGAGGGAGTTGTAATTTAAAATCATCCCCGGCAGGCTCTTCTGCTGGGTTCAGATGAAGCAGACATGTCCTGGGGAGCCAGCTGCCCCCCACCCTGGCAGTCTGCGTGTCTGCTTACAGGGCTTTCAGTTTGTGTCTGGGTCTCTTTCAAGTTGTGCTTGAAGATAAGAGGAGATACCGCACTTCCTCCGCCGCCGCCACTCCGTCCCTCCATCCCTCTGAGCCTGGGGCTGTGCCTCCCCCACTGTCGCTGGGGAGCAGGGTCTGCTTTGTGTCTGACTGCAGAGGGCCACACCTTAGTACCCCCCACTCCTCCCTGCTGTCCACTTTGCGCAGGGGCGCAGTGGGCTTCACAAAGGAGACAGGGCTCCTGTGGGTGATGCCCGAGGTTGCCCCTGGCAGTGACATTCTCCCTGCTGCCTTAGGTGACTCCTGGCTGTCGGGTGGATTGGGTGGGATGGTGGCAGCTGTGAGTCCTCTGCTTTGCACCCTGGTTGGTGTCTCATGCTGGTTCCGCTGGTGCTGGCCCCAGAACCTTGTGAAGACACTTCATCCTTACATTTGGGAAGTTTTCAACATTTTAAATACACAAGAAGGTTCTTCCTTTACCTCTTTCTGTGTCTCTCAGTCGAGAAAAGGAGTAAGTTTTAACAGGCAGTTAAAATTCTGGCTAAGTGGAGAGAATTTTAATAACATTTTCTTATTACATTTATGACCCTAAGCTCTTGTCTTGAAAAATGCCTCTTTGGCGGTGTGGCTCAGTGGTAGAGCCTGTGCTTAGCACGTGCAGGGCTCTAGGTTCAATCCCAGCACAAACAAAACAAGTAACAGTGTCTTCTAGAAGGAATAACTCTATTTTTAACATCCAAAAATATTTTTTATAAGATTTCCATAATCTGGGCTGGGCATACAGTTTAGCAGCACAATCCCTCCCTGGCAAGCACAAGGTCTTAAGTTCAATTTCAGATACCACCCCCCCAAAAAAGATTTCCATGATCTTATTCCATCATGGAAACTCCACAAATGTAATTGTCTCTTTCTCCGAAATATTTTATGATACATGCAGACGTTAGTTTGCTTTACTACTTTTCGGTACCAAAGATTGAGATTTTACCTTCTTAGTTATGTGTTAAATCATTTTAAGAGAATGTAAAATTCCCCGATCCACGAATGAACTTTTAAGAACATTGACCTCGACCGTTGCTATTGACACTCTCCAGGTGATTTGCTGGCCAGAGAGGCGTGCGGTAGCTGACCTGGTGAAGCTGATTTCTTACAGCCTAGTACCTTGCCAGCAGGTGGGATCAGGTGTTTGTTAGCGTTCCGTCTGTTGTGGCTGACCGTTTAAATCCCCCTCAGACTGTGCCAGGCAGCTTGTGCAAGGTGCAAGGGACTCTAGTGTCCCCATCCTGCAGAGCCCCCCAGAGGCGCGCTGACAGGCCTGGATGAATAGACAGTGCAGGAGGACTTGAAAGCAGCCTGACCTCACTGAGGGCCGAGGTGTGTCAGGAGTGCTCTCTGGGTAGGAATCCCCGTGTTTGCGTAGGCATTACAGGAGCTTTCTTCCTTTCCCTTTTTTTCACTGGTGAACACGGGTTAAAGGTTTACTGGGATTCAGGTGGATTATTTACACTGTTGGTATGCATGCCCCTTCCTTGTGGGGCTAAATGTTAGTTTTGCTTTGTTTTTTAGGTTATGGAAACCAAGGACATGCTTTACATTGTCACTGAATTTGCAAAGAATGGAGAAATGTTCGGTAAGCCACGCTCGCTTCTCACAGCTGTCGGAAGCCACGGTGCTGACCTGTCGGCGCCCGCTCGCCCACAGCAGTCCGTACACCCTCTGGTCCTGCACCCCTCCCTCCCTGCACCCCAGCCACTGCCAGGCTTTGCATCCAGGACTTAGAGCTTGGCTTTGCCGCTCTGCAGATTACTTGACTGCCAATGGGCACCTGAGTGAGAAGGAGGCGAGGAAGAAGTTCTGGCAGATCCTGTCTGCCGTGGAGTACTGCCACAACCACCACATCGTGCACCGGGACCTCAAGACGGAGAACCTGCTGCTGGACGCCAACATGGATGTCAAGCTGGCAGGCAAGCGCGGCCGAGGGGGCCGGGGGACCTGGGCACCCACAGCCGTAGCTCCTGCCATTTCCGGGCTCACCCTGTCCTGTTTCTTTGCACAACAGATTTTGGATTCGGGAATTTCTACAAGCCCGGAGAGCCTCTGTCTACGTGGTGTGGGAGCCCCCCGTATGCAGCCCCTGAAGTCTTTGAGGGCAAGGAGTACGAAGGCCCCCAGCTGGACATCTGGGTAGGAGGCTGGGTGCCGCCCCCACCGCCCGCGCCCACGTCCCC
>PVJX010017173.1:0-18302 GCA_004027295.1 Dolichotis patagonum | reverse complement strand
GGGACCAGGGCTAGGACTGCTCGCCGGCTGAATGGTGGCAGCCCAGGCGATGGTTGCAGCCTGGGCCACCTGCGGGGCGTCCCACACCCACTCGGGTGGCCTGTGCACAGGCGCCCACGGTGCGGGGGCTCAGTGGGTGCTGTCTCCCCCAGACTGTGAGACACTCATCCGCCGCATGCTGGTGGTGGACCCTGCCAAGCGCATCACCATTGCCCAGATCTGGCAGCACCGCTGGATGCAGGCCGACCCCGCCCTCCTACAGCAGGCCGACCCTGCCCTCTCCGTGCTTGGCTACACCTCCAACCTGGGCGACTACAATGAGCAGGCGCTGGGCATCATGCAGGCACTCGGCATCGACCGGAAGAAGACCGTGGAGGTGAGCATGGCTGTGTGGGCAGTGTTAACTCAGGGGCCGGCTTGTCCCTCTCAGGAATAACCTGGGAATGGCTATTCCTTCACCAGGGAGCCCCGGGTCTATAGACGTGGCCGTGGACGCTGTGTGACCCTGCCCCTCTGCTTTCTCCCCAGTCGCTGCAGAACAGCAGCTATAACCACTTCGCTGCCATCTACTACCTCCTCCTCGAGCGCCTCAAGGAGCACCGCGGCGCCCAGCCGCTGGCCCGCCCCCTGCCCACCCGGCAGCCCCGGCCCAGGAGCTCGGACCTCAGTGGTCTGGAGGTGAGCGCACTCTTCTGCAGCCACACTGCACTCGCTGTGTCCTCCGAGCTGGGTAGCCCTTGCTCAGGCACGGGAGGGAGGCGCAGGCTGTGCCCCTTCCTTGGGGCACCCCCGGGTAGGCAGCAGACCACATGGCAGTGGAAGAAGAGGGTGCTGGCTGCAGTGCTGTCTGTTCCCAGCGCTGGCATCTCAGGGCCCACTGGTTACCCCTGCTTGCCTGCATGTGGCCATGGACAGGATGCAGGTCCTGAACCCATAGTCTGGCATCTGTCACAGCATCTCTAAGCCAGTGGTCCTTCGGGTGCCCCCCGCAGTCATCACAGGCATGGCCTCCCTGATGGTCTCTCTCCCTTGGCTCTAGGTGCCTCCTGAAGGCCTCCCCAGCGACCCTTTCCGGTCCTCCCTGCTGTGCCCACAGCCCCAGGCCTTGGCGCAGTCCGTCCTGCAGGCCGAGATGGACTGCGACCTTCACAGCTCGCTGCAGGTGTGTGACTGTCCCCAGCGACCCGTCCTCCGCAGCACACCTGCACTTGCAGGGCCTGGGGGGTCACCGGCTTGTGTCCCTCCCCCGCAGCCCCTGTTCTTCGCAGCGGACGCCAACGGCACCGGCGTGTTCCCGCACCGCTCCATCTCCCCCAGTAGCCTGCTGGACACGTCCATCAACGAGGAGGCCAGGCAGGGGCCCGGCCTGGAGGAGGAGCCCGAGGCCCAGGAGCTCCTTTGGGGCAGCACGGGCCGCAGGCACACGCTGGCCGAGGTCTCCACGCACTTCTCTCCGCTCGCCCCTCCCTGTAAGTGTCCCTGAGGGCCCAGTGCATGGGCTGAGACGATCTTTTGGCCTCCCTGAGACCCCGTAGTCATACTAGGTCACACACGTGCTCTTTGATGGAGGGGATACCCCAGGTCGCCCCCACTTGGGTCTGCACCCATGGATCACCTGCCATCCATCTGTACTTGCATCTGCGGGCTGGGCTCCGGTGGCCTAGAGCCAGCACTAAACGCCCACTGTAGGCTGAGTCAAGCCCACAGTTGTTCACATCCACTAGGACCTCGGGCACCCCGAGGCCTGTCCCCCACATCCCTCTGTGGCCTCGGAGATGAGGCTGCCCTCACAAGCTGCTCCTTCCCACCGCAGGTATCGTCGTGTCCTCCTCTGCCTCGGCAGGGACCTCGGAAGGAACCAGCTCCGACAGCTGTCTGACCTTCTCCACAGGCGAAGGCCCTGCTGGGTTCAGCAGCGGCCTGGCCACCCAGGGACTGCTGGGCACCTGCTCCCCGGTCAGACTGGCCTCGCCATTCCTGGGGGCACAGTCAGCCACCCCTGTGCTGCAGGCTCAGGGGGGTCCGGGTGGAGCTGTCCTGCTGCCTGTCAGCTTCCAGGAGGGGCGGAGAGCATCAGACACGTCACTGACTCAAGGTGAGGTCCCTGCCACGCCTGCCCCTCCTAGGGATGATTCTGCCCCTGGCAAAACCTCTGCCCTCAGTGGCAGGTGGTGTGTACCACATTCTCTACTGGTCCTGCTCCTGGGACAGCTGTGGGTGCCGCCTGGGCCCTGGGCATCCTGGCTACTAGGGTGGACACAAACTGCAGTCCCCAAGCGTGGCCAGTGACCTTGATTGGCTGGGAGCGCCTGCGGGGATGGCTGTGCTGAGCAGTGGCCGCAGGCCCACAGGAATGTTGGGGTCAGGGAGGTCTGCCCCCACAGAGCAGTGCTACCCTCGGCTGGCAGCCTGGGTGCCCTGTGTGCCGCCCCAGGGGTCAGGGTACCTGTGTGCCCGCTGCGTCCATGCAGAGTCCCGTGCCCGGCTCACACCCCTTCCATAAAGAACCTGACTCAACAGCAGCTGCTCAGGGTTAGAACCATTGTCCCCAACCTCAGAAGGCGACAGGTGGCCCAAGAAAGGGGCAGCATTAGAAGGGCCCTCATGACAGAGGGCTGCCCACCTTTTAAGGGAAGCAGGATGGTCCATGGGTGCTGGTCCCACCTGTATGGCCTGTCCTCTGCTTCACTCCTCACCTACTGACCCCGACCTTGCTTCTGCAGGGCTGAAGGCCTTCCGGCAGCAGCTGAGAAAGAACGCGAGGACCAAAGGGTTCCTGGGGCTGAACAAGATCAAGGGGCTGGCGCGCCAGGTGTGCCAGGCCTCCTCCAGCCGAGCGTCCAGGGGCGGCCTGAGCGCCTTCCACGCCCCTGCGCCAAGCCCCAGCCTGCAGAGTGGCGGCTCCGGTGGCCGAGAGGGCAGAAGCCTGCTGGAGGACGTGCTGCACCAGCAGAGGTAGGCCACAAGTGTCCCCCTCACCCCACCCTACACCAGGTCCCCAGGGCCCGAGGGCTCCATCACTGAGGACGTGCTGGTCCTTCGGAGCCTGTGAGTGGGCGGAGGGCAGTGGCGAACCTGTCTGGTGGCATCTCTGAGTCGTCACTGAAGCACTGGCAGGATGGCCCAGCAGTTGCCACCCACAGATGTCGGTGGATCTGACCTGAGCCCTGTCCATCTGTCCCACAGGCTGCTCCAGTTACAGCACCACCCGGTCACCTCTCCCAGCTGCCCTCAGGCCGCACAGCCACCCCCCACCCCGGCCCCATATATGCTGGCCCCCTGTGACGGCCTCCTGGTGTCGGGGCTCCCCCTGCTGCCAGCGCCCCTCCTGCACAGTGGCACGTCCCCCGTGACGTCAACCGCACAGCTCCTGGACACCCAGCTGCACATCAGCGCCAGCCCTGCCACCCTCCCCTCCGGGGCCCTGGCACCCTGTTTCGCCAGGCTGGCCCCAGGCTGCGACCCCTCCGGGCGTCTGCGAGGAGACTGCGAGATGGAGGACCTGACTTCTGGCCAGCGGGGGACGTTCGTCCTGGTGCAGTGAGGACAGTCCCACCGCGTCCAGCTGGCTCTTCCAAGCAATAATTTCAGAGTATGTGAAGATGTTTTTGGACTCAAAGCTAAGAACTTTCTAGAAGTGAAACAAGCAATACGTTAGGTGTGTGGGCTTTTTAGTTCGTTTTTTTTGTTTTACTTTTTTTCCTTGCACTGAGTGACCTCAACTCCGAGTAGGGACTGGAAACTGAAGAAAAGTAGAGGAGGGTGTGTCGTGCAGGTGGGCGGTGGGGGGAGCGGGACGAGGGAGGACCTCTGGCTGCAGGTCGGGCGACAGGACAGGGGCTCGGGCCCTTGGGGCAGGGCCGTGTTGGGCGTCCCCTGGAAACGTCTGGAGCGGCCAAGCGTGTGCGTGCGTGGGTCAGTATCCTTTTGGTTTTAGTTGATGGTTCTCCACTCCGGGAAACATTCATGCTTCAATGGAAACTGTGAACTTGCTGCTTCAGGTGTGGGTTGGCGGCGTCCCCGGGCTGCCCAGGAAGGGGACGCAGGACGATGGTGCAGGGAGCGGTGCCCACGGCTCAGGTGTCTGCTTTCCAGCACCTTTCGGAGGAACCTCGGGGAGGACCAGGGCACGGTGGCCAGGGCTGCGGCCCGGTCCCAGGGGCACTTGGCCAAGAGGAAGCCAAGAGCTTTGTTCCTGCTGCGCATCTCGTTTCCGCTGCTAATCAGAGTTTTTATGCATTTCATTATCAGGGTCCAACCAGAGCACCTGACCTGGGGGGTGGTGCAGGGCTGAGGCTGTGCTGGGCGCCAGCCTGGGGGCGGTAGCTCCTCCCTGCGACTGCCCACCGGGGACTTCCCAGTGCCGCAGGCCTGGCGCCTGGGCCCACGCTCTGGGCGTCCGGCCTTCAAGGAAGCTGCGACGGGAAGCTTAGGTCGGTGTTGCAAAGCTGTGTCTTTTTTTAAGCAAATACTGTATATGGATATAAATAGGAGGCCATAGACACTACTTATTTTTTATATTTTGTACTACACTTTTGTGTTCCTGGTTTAAACCTCCCTCTCGGTCACCCTGGGGGAACGTCCCAGTTTGCTGAGAAAGGGGCCCGGCCACCCCATCAGCACTGGGGATGCAGGGTAGGGACGGCCAGGCCTCAGTGGGCCACCGCCATGTCCCACCTGCGCTGAACCAGGTCCTCGGCCCCTCGCCCAGGTGCCTTTGCTTCCGTGGCTCTCGCAGCCTGCAGTATTACCCAGGGCCACAGAGACGGGGCAAAGGCGGGACTTTTCAAAAAGCCAAAGATTGACCAAGTTACCTGAGGGCAGGGAAGAGGCCCCCAAGGGGCATCTTGATGCGGTCCCCTCCTGCCGGCCCCCTGTGGCCTCTGTGCATGTGCTGAGCTCCGCGCTGCTCTGTGGCTGCTTAGGGAGGCGTGGAGGCCCGTCCTCGAGGGGACAGACCCACACCCGACCGCAGAGAAAACACCAAAGGCCCCCGCTTGCCACCTCGAGGACATCCCTGGCTGCCACCTGCCTTCACCTGCAGGCAGCAGCTGAGCTGACCTGCACTCTCGCTCTCGTGAGCCCCGGCCGCCCCGTCCCCACCTCGCAGATCAAAGGCCTCGCGCCTCCGTGTTTCTCTGAAGCAGCAACAAGCACTTTACTTTCCTAGCGGTTTTTGTTTCTTCTTAGCACTGTAGACCTCTTCTGAGGACGGGAAAGCCGTGTTTTTGTTTCTCGGTTTTTTTTTTAGGTGTGTGCGGTGTTTTGTAGATTTCTCTTCAGCGCGGTCCTGCAGACCCCTGCAGGAACCTATTTAAAGACACTACGTGGTCTGGTGGAGATGTATATAATTCTTTTTTTATTACCATACCTGAATTATTTTGTTTCTTATGTTAACGTGAGAGATGTATGCCAAATGATTAGCTGATGTATGTTTTTTTAATTTAATATTTAAATAAAATATTTGGGGGAAAGACTTGGATGTTTTCCCTGGATTTGTCTGTCTGGAAGCGCCATCCTGCTCTCCGAGCCACTTTGTGAAGAGGCCACAGCCTCTAGTTCACGGATGTTCCGCCCTTCCAGAGGGTGCCTCGACAGTCACCACTGGGCTGGGGCACTTAGGTCCTTCCCCCGCCCCAGCCCTGCATCACTGGCGGCCCCGACACCCCGGTCTGCATCCGTCCAGTGCCGCAGGCTCTATTTCCCTCCTTCCTTCCCTTGAGATGTTCCTGAGTCCAGAGAAATCTAGGATTTGGAAGAATCTTGGCAGAACTTTTTCCTGGGACTCTGAAAGCTTATACCTTCCAGCAGACACAGCCTCTTAATGTTAGGTTCCTTTGGGTAAAAATAAAGCTTTTCAACTCTTCACACCTGGTAGGTTCCCGTCACTGACACAGCTGTGTGAGCCCAGGAAACAGATCGTAGGATTCCTGTGTGAGGCGGCGATTCTGCCGCTGGGTCTGCACCCCAAGTGCCGGGAGCAGGGTGTCTCAGAGCCTGGCATTGTGTAGCAGCAGTTCACAGTTCATGGCAGTTGAAGGATAGAGGTGATGGGGTCCCCCACTGATGATGATGACATGATGCGTCCCCGTGAAAGAGGCTGACCACATCGGCAATGCACCTACAGGACACTGCTCAGTGGAGGAAGCCAGGCGTAATGGGACAGATATGATTCCATTCTCGAGGGCTTTAGGGCAAGGCCAGGGGTTGGGCTGGCGAGAGCCGTGTCTAACGGGGCTGGTTTTAGTCTAGGGTACGTGGAGGGTGCAGAGGAGGATAGAGGCAGTGGCTACATAGCTGTGTGAAGGTGAGGACAGCCACCAGGGGCGACGAAGCTCTGCCAAGGCTGCCAGTGTGCTGGGACTGGCATGTGTGGAACTGTCCGGGCAGGATTGCATCCCAAGTGGCCCCCTGTGACTCAGTCACCTGCCAGCACCTTTAGACAGAAAGACCTGGCCTCACGCACCGCGGGAAAGCCCAGCCCGCCTCAGAGGAGCCTCAGCTGTGCCTCCCAGCATCAGGTCGGGAGAGCAGCCCAGCGCGGGGCGTCCCTGTGGCCTCCTGGCGTCAGCCGACCACAGTCTGTGGTGACTGCTTAGAAGGGACCTGTGTATCGTTTGGGAACAGTGTTGGAAATCAGCAAGGTCTCGTGCAAAACCTTGAATTTGTCCCTCAAGCTCTTGCATTTGGATTTGTCTCTTGTGAGCGCCACGCTGAGTAACACTGGCCAGGCAGGTGGGCAGGCAGGCAGGTGGGCAGGCGTCTCAGCTGCCAGAGAGCCAGGATGCGTGCAACAAGGGTGAGGTGGCGAGGGTGCTTAGAATTCTGTTTGGCGCCGACGCCCAGCCCTGGAGGAAGGAGCCTGCAGAAACTTGGTAGGACTCCAGTGCTCCGCCCTGGGCTCCTCCAAGCACCTGTCCAGTCCCTCCAGGGAGGAGCCTGCGTGGCCCTGGCAGTGGGCGGCGAGGTCTCCCGGTATGCAGGCCCCGTGCCTGCCCCAGGGTCCCTCCCCAGCCCTGCCCTTGTCTGTGCTGCCAGCACTTCTCCAGATGTTTACCTGGGGGTGTGTCGGCTCCTACTGGGGACCAGCACACCCCGAGCTGCTCTTCTGAGCCACGGGCTGCTGATCCTCTTGGCAGGGGTCCAGGTGTAACCTGGGGCAGCGATAGCTGCCGAGCGATCGAGCCCCTGCGTGTGTCCTCATGTGAGTGGAGCCTGGCCCAGCCCAAGGAGTGGCATGGCAACCAAGCAAAAGCAAGGCGGCCTTCGCTGTCACACCTAATCTGTGTCCCAGCTCTGCAAGCCCCAGCCCTGTAACTCATCCGGGCTCGCCTGAGCATTCCTCTTTTCTTCCTTTTCAAGATAGGGTCTTGCTACGCTGCCTAGCCTAGCCTCCTGCTTGGCACCCTTCTGTCTCAGCCTCCTAGGTGTCAGGCTCACAGGTGTCTACCACCATGCCTAGCTCAGTGGCCTCGTTTTCCAGGTAAAGCACATAGCCATGGTGCCCACTTCTGAAGGCCATTGGACACTGAGGTCCTAAGGAACACAGTTCCTTGTCTGGTGCCCAGTGAGCAGGGTGAAGACCATGGTGTCCCAGGGTCTCAGGCTCGACAGGAGTGGGACAGAGCTCCTGCGAAGATGCCGTCTTGCAGAGGACAGGTCGAGGCGTGGGGAGGTGCATCTCTGCCTCTCAGTCAGCCTTAGGAAGGAGCCACTCTGGTGGTCAGCAGCCCTGTCACTAGGATTGGGCCCACACAGGTCCCTGGAGAGCCACACAGGGAT
Source organism: Dolichotis patagonum (assembly GCA_004027295.1). Classification (NCBI taxonomy): domain Eukaryota; kingdom Metazoa; phylum Chordata; class Mammalia; order Rodentia; family Caviidae; genus Dolichotis; species Dolichotis patagonum. The sequence goes on along the minus strand of PVJX010017173.1, from coordinate 10,520 downwards.
GAGAGGGACCTCAGGCGAGGCACTGGCAGCAGGCACTAGAGTCACACTTGGGGGAACCAGCTTGTTAGAGGCAGAGCAAAGTGCTGGCCTGATAGTTTGTCTCATAGAACGCTGGCAGGGGATCAGGGACACGACCTTGATCTAAGGTTATCTTTTGGGGCTCAACCTTGATCTAGGGTTAACTTGTAGGCGGTGACTTTGATCTAGGGCTATCTTGTGGGGTGTGACCTCGGTCCTGGGGCATCTTGTGAGTGCCATGGTCCTGGGTGGTGTGATGGAAGTTTCTCGAAGGCCCATCTGCGGGCCCCAAGGTCACACCCTTTGCTCTCGGCTGCCCTGGGAGCTGGGAGAGGGGAACAGAAACCGGAAGGGCTGGCTTGTGGGCATCTGTGCGGGTGGAACAGGGGCTGAGGGAGGAGGTGGGGGGAGCAGAGCAGCAGGGGCAGGGGTGCCTGGTTCACTCTCAGTCTTCGGGGGAACAGCGCTGTCTCAGTCCCCCTTATTAGCATTACTTCACATATTTGAGTGTGATTTCTGTAAAAAACCCAAAGGACTAAAAAACACACAGGAAACCCACGTGGAGGAAACCCTCGTCTTCCCCTTTCGCTCCGAGGAGGAAGCTGGTGGCAGGGGTTTTCTCTGCAGTCGGAGAGGAAGGTCCTCTTCTTCACCCCAATGTGTCCCTTCCTTCCACAGGCAGAGGCTGGGGACAGGCCCTGGTGGCAATGAGGAGACCAAGCCTCCATGCAGGGAGGCTGCCACCCCCAAGAAGGTGGGCCCCAGTGTCCTGTGCCAGCAGGATATGCACGGAGCACTTAGCATTCGGCAAGTGTCTGTCACCACAGCCCCTCCCTCTGTCCTTCCACTGTCCCTGGCAGGGATGGGGACCAGCTTCCTGCCACCGTGGGCTGGTTTGGAATGAAAGCATAGTGTGTGCTCCAAGGGTTTGGCTTAGTGAGGTGGAGAGTCACCCATGTGGCATGTGTCACCACCTCATCTGTTGCCAAGCAGTGCTGGTAGCATGGACCACAGTGGTATGTCCGTCCACTCCCCTGATGGTGGTGGCACCCGCAGTGCAGGGGGATGACAGTGTGGACCCATGGTGATGCGTCACCAGGGACATGTGGGCTGCTTCCGGCTTGGGCTCTTACCCATGATGCCCTGTGAGTGTTGCTGATGAGTCTGCATGGGCCCCTCTGCCTCTCCTGAGTCACAGGGGTCAGAGGGCAATGCCAGACCCCCTGGAATGCCCCCTGTCCACCTGAGGCTGTGCAGCTGTCCCTGGGTGGCTGCACTGTTTCAGGCAAAGCCGCCCTTCTGGTCCCCACCTTCCCCAGGACTTGGTAGCCCCAGTGTCTTCATGGTCACTAGTGGGGTCACCTTAGGATTCTAACTTGCATTTACTAACATCTCTCAATGGACTCTTACCATCCTGGTTTTCACATTTATCTGAGTTTGCATGCATGCGTGTGTGTGTGCGTGCGTGCGTGTGCGTGCGTGTGTGTGCGTGTGTGTGTGCTGGGAATTGAACCCAGGGCCTCAAGCCGTTGCTGAGCATGTTCTGTGTCACTGAGCTTCAGCCTCTGCCCCTTACCGATTTTTAATTGGGTGGTTTGAAATCTAATGATTGAGGCATAGGGTTTTTGTTTGTTTTTGGTACTGGGAATTGAACTCAGGACCTCATGCTTGCCAGGCAGGCACTTATGCCACCGGGCTAAATCCCCAGCCCGAGTGCAAGAGCTCTCAATATAGTCTGTCTAGAAATCTCTGTGATAAGGGGATATTTGTGTGTACCCATATATTTCTAGGTACATGCACAGAAAGGGAAAGTCTCTCTCAATTTGTGGCTTGCTTTTCATTTGAAGAATGAGGAGTTGAAAGTTTTAATGAATCTAACCTACAAATTTTTATGAATTCTAAACTTGTCATTTTATGCATTGATGGTTAGTGCTTTTAGTGACTTACCCGTGAAAGTCGTGTCTACCTCAATGTTCTCCAGAGTGCTTTTGTGTTCTAGGTCCTTGGCATTTGCATAGAGACTTTAGAGCCAGCCTGTCAAATTCTCCAAAATGATTTGAACTTACATATTTGTGTAGAACTGGTGTCATTTCTCCCTTAACGTTTGATGGAATTCATCACCGAAGGCACTGGGGGCTGAAGTTACTTGGTGAGAAGGTTTTAAATTCCAAATTCAGTGTTTTGAGAATGATTTAAAACTATTCAGATTTCCTATTTTGGTTCTGTGTGAGCTTTCTAAGTTCACAGTGGGGCTCAGGCGTCACCGAACTGCCCACCCGCACTGCATTTTGCAGACCGGTGTTCTTAGGAGATTCATTTTTAGGAAGATGGCAACAGAAATGTGAACACCTCTAACTAGTGCAGCAGGCTGCGTCTGTGGGTGTGGAGGTAAGGACAGCTCGACCCTGCCCCTGGGGACGAGATGCGAGTAGACCCTTTCAGACGCCCCAGGCCTGGAGCAAAGGCCAGCAGGTTCCATTCTCAGGGCTCAGCTTGTCCCTGCGGGGTTGAAGAGTCACCAGCTCCTCCCGGCAAAGCTCAGTGGCCTGGCTGAGCCCCAGAATGGCACTGGGCCCATTTCTTCCTCCGCCAGGATGACGCAGCAGCAGCTCCGGTGCCCAGGTGTCCGGGAACCCTCCGAGGGCTGGCTCTGGCTCCACGGGATGTGGCTCAGGGGGCACCGGAAACCATGAGCCACTGAGATTTTTCATTGCGAGGCTCATGCTGTGACACAGGAGGCCTGGCTCCTGCCCTGTGCAAGTCACTTCCTGCTGTGAGTGCAGGTGCCTGAGCCTGGGTTCCTATCCTGGCCCCGAGTGACCCTGCTGTCCATCTTGACGACCCCGAAGGACAAGTGGGAGAAAGAAAGGCGCTTTGTACAGGACCAGCCATCCCCATGGGCACAGGGCTGCCTGCTCACTGTGTCAGCCTTCCTGGGCCACACCAGGGCCAGCCAGTCCCAGGGCAGCTGCTACCCGGGTCCTGCCGGGCACCCTGCTGGCCCTAGGGCTTGACTTTCAGCAAGGCTCCCAGAGTAGGTCTCAGTGGCAAGAGGGAGGGGCTGGGCCTGGAGGCCTCGGACCTCCTTCCAGGGACCTGCAGACCTGGGAAGGGGCCCCCAGGCCTTCCGTGCCCACCGTCTCCCGTGCCCAGCTGCAAGCAGGCTACGCAGGGGCACTCCAGGCGGGTGCATTTAAGACATTTAATGGGCGACTTCCCTCTCAGCGTGGGGTGTAATTAATTTTCCTGAAATAGGCCTGACAGCCCGAAGCTCGCTGCCTGTCTGAGTCAGGCTGTGATTACCACCTCTCATGGCGCTGTGAACGTCGGCCACGCAGAACCCAGGGCACGCGGCTCCCTGGCCTGTGGGCTGATGCCGTAGCTCAGAGCAGCCTGCTGGGACCCGGGGCCAGGGGTAACACAGCCCCAAGGGCATATCAAGGTCACGGGGCTGGCAAGGAAGCAGTCTGGAGCTGAGCCACTGCTCGTGACAGAGCCCCCATGGGGTCCTGCAGGGTAGGGACACAGCCCAGCATAGCCATGGTCAGAAGGACCCCAGGCTCAGGGGGTGCCAGGCTGACTGCCACCTCAGGCTGGCCACAGCCAGGATGGTGCCTGAGAGCAGAGCCAGGGTGCAGCTTGCACTGCAGCCCCGTGTCACACTGTCATGGTCACCCCTTTGCCCAGCCTGGGCCACATCCAGGGAGCAGGAGCCAGAAGCACAGGGTGGGCCCAGCACACAGATGCAGTGACCGTCTTGTCCCTGCTCAGCTGCCTCTACAGGGCTGAGGCCTGGCTGTCACCCAGGCCTGGGTCCCCCATGACTGCCAAGCAACTCTGCTCTCACCACCTGCCAGGCTTCTGCCCCAGGGAACCCCAGACCAGCTCCTTGCCCTGAGCCTCCCCACCGAGCCCAGTATATGGCTTCTCCCCCTGAAACTATGTGCTCAGAGGCCTCCCTGAAGGCCAGGACCGCTGTGACCACTGTGCTCTGAGTCCCCAGCACCCCCAGGCAAGACCCCTGGCACCTCCTGTCTCAGTAACCCTGTTTTGGGGATGTTTAGCTTAGTTAAGTTTTGTTTTGCATTTTGTTTTGTTTTTGCAGAACTAGGGATGGAAACCCAGGTCCTTCACACTGAGTTATATCCCCAGCCCTTTTCTATTTTTATTTTGAGACAGGGTCTCAGTAAAACCCTAAATTGCCCATACTGGGCTTGAACTTGTGACCCTCCTGCCTCAGCTTCCCAGAGTGCTGGGGTTACAGGTGCGCCAGCATACCCAGCTTGCAACCCTGTCTTGAAGATCAGAACATTGAAGCCCAGGGGTGGGCAGGCACCCCAGCAGTGGTGCGGCTGGGCCTGAGTAGCCCCTGCTCCCAGAGGGCCCTGGGACGGCTGGGCTGCGGTGCAGCCAAAGGGGACCTGGGACACACCCCATGCTCTCCAGCTCTTGAGTCCAGGGCCTTGGTCCCACTGATGTTTGGAAAGTTTTCTAGGTACAGAGCGGGGTCTGGGGCGCTGGAGGTCCGGGCTGGCTAGGCATGTCCTTCCCACCTCCCTTCCAAGGTCAGAGGCAGGGCCTCAGCTGTGGGCTGGAGCACTGAGCCCCGTCCCCCTGGGGACGCCTGCTGTCCTTGCTTCCCTGTGGACCTAGCCCCCTGCCCCCAGGAGACCCACACCCCAAGAGCGGGGAGGAGTGGAGGCCGAGTCCAGGAGGCGGAGGCCGTGGGGCTGCAAGGCTGCTCCCCTGTGTTTGTTTCTATTTTAATTTTAGGGAAGACCTTACGGCTTGCTTCGTGCTTCCCCATCCGTGCCCGCCCGAAGGCTGTGACTCACTAGAAACAGGGTCGCTGCAGCTGTCCCTGGGGAAGTTACTGGTGGGGGGCGGGTCCCCGAGCCCCACGTGACAGGGGCCCACAGAAGCCAGCTGTGGGCAAACAAAGGAGGAGGCCACACTACGGTGAAGGCGGAGACCAGCCAAAGGCCACCTAGGGCCGCGAGATGCTGGGACAGGTGGATGGCGGGTGTCCCTGAGGGTGGCAGCCAGGCCAGCCCACACCTTGGAATTGGACTGTGGTCTCCAGAACTCCATGGAGGCCAAGTCCTGTTTTAAGTCATTCCCTTTGTGGTCCTCAGGAGCCACTCTTGGGGGACACCAACAGTGCGGGTGTTTCCTCGTCCCATGTCCCTTCCTCTCTGGGGTCGGGAGGCCTCTTCTCCCAAACCTGCCCGGGTTGCAACTCCCCAGAGATGCTGTCTCACTCACGGTCCGCAGTGGATGCAGCGCAGGCCTGGGAGAGGGGCCTGGACCAGGAGACTGGGTAGAAACGAGGCCCCAGGGAACCTTGGAGAGTCGGCCTCCACTGCTCCTGGGGCACCCAAGTCACACAGGTGGGCCTGGGTCCCTGCCTCCATGGTGGCAAACCTGTGCAGGCCTCAGCAGCTCCAGGGCACAGGGCAGGCTGCACCCCACCTTGCACCCCGGAGGGGTGTGACTGCAGCTCAGTCTCTCCGGAGCAGGGACAGCCCTGGGGCTGGAAGGGCACTGCCCTGAGGAGTGTGACACACAGACGTGGACTGAGGTGCACGTCATGGGCCAAAGTTGGTCTCCACTGGTTCCAGCTGGGTTCCCCGCCAGACCTGAGAAGCAAACACCTTTGCACCTGTGATGGAAGATGCTGAGCCCGAGGCGGTGACTCAGCAAGAGTCAAGAACCAGCTGGCTCTGGGACCCACACAATGCCCAGCAGAGGTGGACAACTCTCAGGACAGGGGCCCCATTTCTGGCAAGAGAGATGACCTGGGGAGGTGACCACAGGAGGACATGGTCACAGGGAACAAGTTGGCAGAGGAGGAAGCAATGTGGGGAACATGACCACAGGGAAGACCATGGGGAAGGTGACCACAGGGGCAGTGACCACAAGGCAGATGACCATGGAGGAGGTGACTACTGGGGAAGGTGAACACATGGGGAAGTGACATGGGTGGAGAGGTGACCGTGGGGGGTGATAGTGGGAGGAGAGGTGGTCACAGCAAGAGGTGACCACAGGAGGCGGTAAACACAGAGGGAGGTGAGTGTAGGGAAGGCCGCTCAGGGGATAGGTGGCCACAGGAGCATGAAGCACCCTCAGAACAGGAGGAGGGAGGGGAGAGGGAGGACATTCCTCTCATCCTCGCCTGCAGATGGCCCTGACACATGCCCAGGGCCCTCTGAGGGCATCATCACTGCCTTCTCCCAGCCTGCTGGTGGCTCAGGGCCCTGTGTCACCAGGCCAGGGTCTTCCCTTGGGTCAGGACACCTGTGCACAGAGGCCCAACCAGCAACCATGACTTGTGCCAGCCACCACTGGACAGGGCTGAGCCAGAGCTGAATTCACACTGAAGAAGGCAGGTGGGAGCCCTGGGGCCAGGCAGGGTGGCAATGAGCCCCCCGTGCACCTGCTCGAAGCAGGCCAGACACCGGGGCTGTCCCTGGCACCGTGCAGCCAGGCCAACAGCTCAGACTGTCCTGCAGGTGGAGGCAGGGCTGCTGGGGGCCAGCGGGCTCCTCCCTGACCGCGGGCCCTCTGTGGCCGAGCAGGACAGGACTGGTTCCCTGCAGCCACAGTTCCCCGTCAGGTGTTACAGTCACAGAGACCTGCTTCAAGGCAGCCTCTGGGGAGCTGCGGCACCCCTAGGCCATGCTCCAGAGGGGTGGCCAAGGCCACGTGTACAGGGCCACTCAGCCTGGGGCTCTGGGGCACCAGCTCCAGAGCCGTCGGTGTAGGGCTCTCCGTCAGAGACTTGGATCCCGGACCCTGGGGCTTCCCTCAGGAGTGTGAGCTGGAAGAAAAGCAGGCAGGGCAGGGCAGGGCAGTGGGCACCTGGACAGCTGGCCCGTGATGCCGTGGTGACTCACCAAGCTTAAGGGCTAACACCAAGTTGCCTGTTCCACTCACGGCTCCGCCCAAGCAGTGGGAGAGGGCAGCACTTGTGACCTTGTTGAGGACACAAAAGGAAGGCCCACCCTGGTGTCCCATCCACGCCACACAGAGGGCCAGCATGCTTGTCTGGCTCCACTGAGAACACCCTGTAGTGTGCCTGGTCCCCAGAGGCAGCCCCAGCACAGAGCCAACAGCCCCGGGGATCTGCCGCCTCCTGTTGCGACCCTCACGACACAAAGCCTCCTGCTGACGGCCACACCAGGCCAGTGTGCAGTCACTGGCACTCAGGCTGACACCTGCCTCTGAGCTCGTGAGACACGTGGGGTTCAGCCACCCACCAGGCTGCGCCCAGACTCTTGGCCAGTGGAACTGCAGAGGTGGGGTGGCTTGTCACAGAGCGACAGATAGAGTCCTCTGTCTCACCCTCTCCCTCTCCCTTTATCTACGTCTACCTGTCTGAATCAATCGTTTTTACTATTTATCATCTGCCTCTATATATCACCTATCACCTATCTATCATCTCTCTGTTGCAGTCGGGGGTTGTGAGGAGAACAATTACAATCAGGACAAAGAATTTATAACATTATTTTATGATGGTCACCCAGAGTTTAACACAAAAAAGTGCAGGAAATCTGTCCACAACACTAAAGACCCAGAATATTCAGCCAAGGGCCTGGATCCCACAGCAATGTCCTGCATGAGTCCAGATGAAGACCCAGAGCCCATGACAATGCCTCCCACGAGTCCAACTGGAGGCCTAGAGCCCATGACAAGGACTCACGCCAGTCTCTTTTACGGATCTGTGCTGGGAAGGCCCGTAGGCACCGTGCAGTGGTGGAAGCTAGGAAGTCTGTGCCAGCACGGTGAAGGAGCTGTGCAGTAGGTTGAGGGTTCTATACTGGAGCCGAGAAGTCACGCTGATAATAAGGACCAGGGCTGCCCTGAAAAGGAGCACAGCCATCCTCAGCAACATGGAGGTCCCGAGCTCCTCCAACAGTGAGGACAGTTGAGTACATGCCAGAAAGCCAGCATGACAAGTTTGTCCTGGAGATTAAACAGCACACATCTTCCCTTCTGGAGCCAGGAAGCGATGCTAGATGTAAGGACCGGAGCTCCAAAGTGAACCACAGCCACTCTCAGCGACAAGGTCCTGGGCTTCTCTGATGATAACAACCAGGTTCATATCAGGGGAGCCAGCATGACGAGCTCCTCCAGGAGAACCAGCGGCTCCAAGCAGCAACACTGAGAGGAACCCACAGCGCCTCGCTCTGACCCACATCTCTATGCTGGTAACTTTCCTCAGGTGCCATCTACGCTCAGCACCATGCTGATTTAATTCAGCTGGCATTAAGTTGACCACCAGTTTTTAATCCATAACACTATCAGGTACCACCTGATCAATCACGTCTACCATCTAACACCTATCATTTACTTATCTATCATCTATCTATCATTTGTCAACGTATCTATCTGTCATCTATCATGTCTCATCTATCACTTATCTCCCATCTGTCATGTATCTATCATCTATCTGTCTACCAAGTATCACCTATCGTCTATTTATCATGTATCACCTATTTATCATCTATCATTTATCTCTAATCTATCTGTCATCTATCATCTGGCAATCATGTCTCTCATCTATCACTTATCTCCTGTCATCCATCATCCATCTATCATCTATTACCTATTTATCAGCTGTCTATCATGTACCACCTGTCACTATCATTTATCTATCATCCGTCACCTATCATTTGTCAATCGTGTCTATTGTCTAACACCTACCTGCTATCTATTTATCTATCTATTTTCTTATCCGTCTTACCGAGCTCCTGGTGTAAGTCCAGAATCACAGGCACACACACTTACACTCACACGCACACCCCATTGCCACGGACAGACAGGAGCACTTGCTAAGGCGCCCCCATTCCTGTGCAGTCAGGTTGGCTCCCGTGACCCATGTGGCCAGTGAGCTCAGAGCAGAAGTGGTATGTGTGCCCAAGGAAGTGGCATCTTGCCCAATTACTCCCAGGCCTAAGCCATCCCACAGCCTCCTCCTAGATATCACGTGTGGGGCGGGGACAACACAGACAGGAGTGGGGCAGAGCCAGGATTCCCGAGTTACCTGGGTGAGGAGGACAGTGCTGCAAGCGTGGCATTGTACAACAGAGAATGATGTTCTAAGGGTACCATGCAGGGCTGTCTGTTACCTCACCTCGGCCGGCCATCCCGACCAACCCCCGGGTAAGAACAGCACGCAGCACGCTGGCAGGCGAGGTTTCACCCGGAATGCTGGCTTGGAGAGGCTCTGCAGGGGGTCGCCTGAGCCCCCAGCTGCTCTGTCCCCATACCAGAGCCCCAGGGGTGAGGGAGGGCACGGAGCCAGGAGCCAGGCACCCTGCACACTTGTGCCAGGAAGCCACTAAGCATCACCAAAGCTCCATGAGGACATGGCACCAGGAGGTCATTTCACACATGCTGAGAGGGACATGCCTTTCTCTCCCCTGTTTTCCAGGAAGAAGCCCAGACTTTGTGTACATACCACCGAGAATTCAGTTTCCTGCCCTGTACACCCCAGGGTAGCTACGGCAGGGTGGTTTACATCTAAAATGTCCCCAAAGTCTCTTTTCTTGAAAGGACCACCAGCACATTATACTCATCGGGGGTTAGTCTGCCCATGGGTGCCTAGGTGACTTGCTATTAGGAGGTGGGGCCTGGTTAGCAGGGAGTGGCCGGAGGGGGTGTTGTTAAGGGGCGTGGTTAGAGGGTGTGGCTAGAGAGGCGTGCCTACAGGGGGTGCCGAGGTGGTGTCAGAGGGGCGGGGTTATAGAGGCCTGGTTGGAAGAGCAGGGCCTTGGGAGGGTGGGTCTCCCTGTGCTCCTCCTCGCTGCTCCTGTCTGCCCCCCTTGAGCAGCTCCCCTCCACCACGCCTTTCTGCCCTGCGGGTTCATCCTCTGAGCCAGCTAGCCCTGGACTGGATCCGCTGAAACCATGAGCCCAAATTAGCTTCTCTCCTGTAAATTGTGGGTTTCAGGAGGTTTGTCCCAGCAATGGGAAAGCTGCCTGATCCAGGCCGAAAGTGGCCTGACTCCCAGGGGTTCTGACCACAGCCACAGGTCAGCCATCCGACGGTCCTTATGGACCCAGAGTCACTGCTGTGCTCCTGAGTTCTGCTCGGAAAGACCCCCGAGTGTCGGGGAGCCCGGCTGGCTGCTGTCTTCTTGCCCTCATCCGCCCCTTCCATCCTGGGTCCAGGAGTCTGGACGCACAGTGCCCAAACCAATCTTCTGGTTTCCCTGAGGCTCAGCCCCAGGGAGCACTGCAGAGGGTCCAGGGCGAGAGAAAGACATGAGAGCTGCACTGGTGTCTTAAGCGTCATCTTGGCCAGAGCACAGTACTCAGGTCCTCAGCCAACACTAGCCCAGCTGCTGGGAAGACACTCTGCGGATGTGGCTGACACCTACGACTTTAGGGCCCCCGGGTGCTGAAGCTCTAAAGGCAGAGGCTGAGGCCCTGAGGGAGGAGGAGCCGCTGCTTGGCTGCCCTGCGCACTTCAGCTCTATCTTCAGTGGACAAGCGTG
>PVJX010017172.1:0-38914 GCA_004027295.1 Dolichotis patagonum | reverse complement strand
ACCAATAATTGAAGAAATGGACATTAATCACCTTGATTTAAGTAGTCGGCATTGTACTCTGAAATTGTAACATCGCTTGGTACTCCAAAAATATATGCAACTATGATGTGTCCATTGATAATTTTTTTACATTTAAAAAAAATCAAATGGAAATTTACAAAAAGTGGAAAGACTATCTCCCTTCTCTCATTTGTTATTATGGACAGACTTGTAAAAAACAGAATATGAAAAGAAGAAAACAGTAACTTTATAGTAGAGAAACTTGGCAAATATTACCTTAAGCAGTGATTTCCTGTGGTTAGCATACACCTCTGATTTGATGTCATGAGACATATTTTCCTGTAGAACTCAGCAGCTGAATCTAGCAATGAGGAAAACATCAGGTGAACCCAAATTAAGGACATTCTATACAGTACCTGAACAGTGCTCTTCAAAGTTGGTCATCAGAACAAAGAATATCTGAGAGATTGTCACAATCCAGCTTCGACCAAGGAGCTATGATTACTTTTAATTGTTTTTCTTTTTTTTTTTTTTATCAGTACCGGTGATAGAACCCACGACCGCATGCTTGCAGGGCAGGTGCTTATGCCGCTGAGCTAAATCCCCAGCCCCGACTACTTTTAATTAAGTACTCAGGATTATATCATCAAACAGGAGAGGGCATTTGTTGGGAAAACTGTAAAATCCAAATAATAAATCTGAATATAAAGACCGTGGTGATATGCCTACATTGGTTCCTTAGTTGTGGCGTGTATTCTATGGTAATAAAAATCTTTACAAAAATGAGTATCTCTGGACTACATCTGTACCTTCTACATAGATTGAAATAGCTCTAGAGTGAAAAGTTGGTCTTTCTTTAGATAAAATAGTTGGTGGGGGTGGGGAGTAGATTCAATGAGATGGTACTGACAGGGAGACATTGGGACCCACATCGGTCATGGTGGGAGATTGGGCTAACCTTGATGACCAAGTGTTCAGAATGAGAGAATGGTTACCAGGTAGATACACTGAAGAAAGACCAGGATGTTCTCACCAAGGATCATGGTGTCTGATGCTGAAATGACAAGAAAAAGCAGGATGATGAAAGGAGTTTTGGAGGACAGATCGGTGCATTTTGTACCCCAGAATGCATGGCTGACTTCCATTAGAATCATTGCGAAGTGACTCAAAGAGGAATGGAGGTCTGCACCTTGCCTGGGGAAGCAACACTGTTGTTTCTAGAGATGAGGTCTCCCGAGGGAAGGTCGGTGCAGGAGAAGGAAGAGCTACTTTGGAGCACACTGCCTTAGAGGAAGGACAAGGCATGGAAGCAGAGGTGTATCATATGACTCTGATGAGTAAAGAGCTGTCTCCAGAACAATGAGACAAAGCAGTGAAACCGTTTAAACTGCGTGGCTGACGGCAGTTGGAGCCATCAGCTGGAGTTTCAGCTATGCGAGGCTGAACTGACCTAGAATGAGATTTAAATATTCATGGGGACAATGGAGTTGAGTATGATTCCAAGGACCTAAAGGGACAGAACTCAAAGAGGATCCCAGGATCTACACAGTGTCCCAAGCTAAGATACAGCAGAAGGTAAAGGCGGTTTCTCAGCACCCATCCTGCTGACGACTGTGGCTGGGTGATTCTTTGTGGTAGTGGCTGCCTTGTGCACTGCTGTGTTAGCAGCACCCCAAACCTCCAGCCACTAGAATCCAGAAGCCACTGCACTTCCGGTAGTGAAAACCCAAAAAGTCTCCAAACACTGTTAGCTCCTTCACGACTGCCATCAACCCCACCAAGAGTCACTGACTCAGAATTACTATTGTGAGGGCCATAAACATAGCATGGGTAGAGAGGAAAGGAGGAAGGAAAGAATTCCATCCATTCCTACTTTGTACAAATCTCAAAATCCATCTTATGGTTTCCTATGGGATGTATTTCATAGATTGGAAATCTGTGCGAGGCGTGGGCACAAATTTGGATGAAACTGAAATTTCACAAAGACTGTTGTAGCCAGGGGTTGTGAGGAGAACAATTAGAATCAGGACATGGAGTTTATAATATTATTTTTATGATAGTCACCCAGAGTTAACACAAGAAAATGCAGGAAATCTATCCACAACACTAAAGACATAGAATATTTAGCTAAGGGCCTGAATCCCTCAGCAATGTCCCACATGAGTACAGATGAAGACCCAGAGCTCATGACAATGCCTCCCACGAGTCCAGCTGGAGGTCTAGACCCCACAAGAAGGACTCACAGAGTCTATTTTATGGATCCCTGCTGCGAAGGCCCAAAGGTCAGCAGTGGAAGCTAGAAATTCTATGCCAGCTGGGTGAAAGAGCTGTGCTGTTAGGTTGAGGGTTCTACATTGGAGCTGAGAAGTCACACTCACAACAAAGACCAGGGCTGCCCTGAAAAGCACCACAGCCATTCTCAGTGACACGGAAGCCCCGAGATCCTCAAACCATAAGCACAGTCGAGTAGATACCAGGAAGCCAGCATGACGAGTTCATCCTGGAGATTAAGCAGCACACATCTTCCCCTCCGGAGCCAGCAAGCAATGCTCGATATGAGGACCAGAGGTTCTCCACGAGAACCAACAGCTCAAACAGCAAAATGTAGGAGAACTCTCAATGCTTCAGTGCACCTCAACGCATCTCTCCCCTCCTTCTCCATGTTTCTATTTATGCTGGCAACTTTCATCAGGTGGAACATCTATGCTCAGCACCATGCTGATGTAATCCAGCTGGTGTTAAGTTGACTACCAGTTTTTAACCCATAACAAGGGCCGACTCCCTCTCAAAGTGCTCTGAGAGGGCTCTTCTGCTTTTGCAGGCTTCCGCCCCAGGCTGAGCTGGTTCCAGGGCCATACACAAAGCCCCACAAGTCTGGGGAAAGTTACTCGTTATGTGTGTGAGGTGGCATTCTCTGCAGAAGGCCACAGCTGTTTCAAACAGATGTCAGAGGAAAGCTTATCAGCAGCCTCTGCCAACAGAGCAAGGCAACATTTTACAAAGTAGCCACTGCCCACCTGCTTTATGTTTGTTTGATGGCTGCCCGATTCACTGGTGTCCCTCCTCTGCCCAAGTTTCTCACTGGTAGAGTGTGACATCCCATAAACCAACTGGAACCAAGAATGCTATGGCACAAGACATTCTTGGCAAAGGCATTCCAAAAAAAAGACAGAGGAGTTTGTAGATGTTTCACAGAGAGATTCTGGGCCAGACATCTGCAGTTAGCAAAAGTATCTCTTGAAGGGTCTTAATTCTGCACAGCTTTTGAAGTGGAAGAACCCTTCACCTTTACGATATTCTTTCTCCTATCCCAGAAACCTGGCCTAATGCTGAGAGAAGCACCAGGCAAGCCCACGTGGAGGGACATTGTACAAAATACCCAAGTGAGGCTTCTCAAAATTATAAAGGTCTCCAAAAATGATGATGGAGAAGGCCAAGGATTCATCAAGGCACAGAATATTGAAATGACAGAAAACAGGCACAGGTAGAAAAAGTAAGAAAATTCCAGCAGGACCTGGAATTCAGATAAGAGCATTGAACTGTTTCTAAGTCTTACATTTACACAAATGTGCCCTTGTTATGTGAGACAATAACACGAGGGCAATATGAGTGAGAAGGAGAACACACGCTATATTTCTAAATTTTCTGTATGCCTCAAATTATCCAAAACCAACAAGTTTATGTAAAGGGAGCTGAAATCTTACAAGAGAATACAAGCGTAACAAGTTGACATTCAAAAAGTATTAATTTGGAAACTTCTATATATCCCATTTTGAGCCTGCTTTGCAAGTTCAGAGCGAAGCCAGGATGCAATTGTCTTTGGAAACATGAAGAAGCAGTTAGAAGTAAAGAGGAACAAATGTTTACCAGGTGAGACATGGAGACCAGCCACTGCATAAATATAACCCATCTTAGCCTCACAACAATCTTATGTGGGGAGCATTTATGATACAGGCGAAGACACTCAAACTCGCCAATCCTGAGTCATTCGCGCAATATTGCACAGCTGCATCTAACTGACCAAATTCAGTGTCATCTCTAGCCAAGTAAAAATCCTCATGATTTACATCTGCAGCATCCTCCCAGCCAATGCACCTTTTGTACAAAACAAGTAAGACACACGCAGGGAAACTGGGGAGTTTCATTGGGACTGAGAGAAGTCCCAGGTGCTTCCTAATTAGGGGCTAGGTAAGGTGGAGAGGCAAGGAATGGAAATGAGATGGAACAGCTGGAGGCCATGGAGATGCCCAAGAGAGAAGGGCAGCTGAGGAAAGTGAAGAAGCAGAGTGTAAGAAACAGCTGCACGGGATGAAAAGCGCTCTGCAATATAAGATGTAACTGGAAAGAGCAGCAAAGCGTCACTGTGGATGACAAGAAGTAGCAGGAGGGGTCGAGATGCACACACTGGAGTAGAAGGAGCAGCTGGATCCATTAGGAAAGCAAGCACCACAGCATAGCGGCACTCAGGAGAAGTGTGGGCTGCATGAATACTGAGTTCCCCACACAAGCTGTGAAACTGTGATACAGTTAACTTCACCACCATCACAATCTTGCATTGTCACAAGGGTCAAGGGTGTCTATTTCATACCACATCAGTATTAAACAGAATAATCAATGTTAATACAGCAGTGTCCTATCTGACACAGAATGCACTGAGCTGTAAATTTCTTTCCTACTTAAGAAATCTCCCAATATACAAGGAATATTTGCACACTTGAATCTTAATGTGCAGGAATCCTAATGTGCTTGGGAAAATGTGAGTATAGAGGCTCCTATCTTTAAAGTCACAGGAAGAAACTAGTGGAGTGGGCTTAGTTACTTTCTCACAATACTTGACACCCACAAATTAAAGGAAGAGAGGCTTGTTTTGCCTCTATAGAGGTTTCAGTCCATAGTCATGTGGCTCCAAGGCAGGGTGGTGCATCACCCAGGGGTGGCAGAATAGAAACAGTCCATGGCATGGCAGACAGAAAGCAGGGCAAGATCAAGGGAGAGAGGAGGAAGGTGTACACTTTCAGGAATCTGACAACTACAGAATGACATTTCTGAGGGGAGGAGAAGAAAAAAAAACAGACAGTGTTTTTATGTTATTTAAATGGTATGTGCAATTCAAGAAACAATGTTCCACTATGTGGTGAAGAGAGATCCTTTCTAGATGTGTTGGAAAGCTGAGAATCAACTGTCTTGGGGTACCTAAGGGCCACAGTGGTTAAATACGCTAACAGGTATCCTCATTCACACTTAATCAAGCTGGGGTGTGAGAGTCTGGAAAGCATGAGGCACTAGATTCCAGCACAGAGGTGAAATGTGCAGTGCTCACAGCGTAATCAGATCCTCCTATATCAACTTTTCTGTAAAGATGAGCAAACCATATGGAAAACACATGAAGTTAAAATGCCCGTGTTCATTTGTTGTTTTGTTGAGTTGCTTATGTTGATAACACACAAGAAAAGCTGACAAAGCAAAGAATTGTGAGAATTAAAACAGAAGAAAAACTTTGTAGCAAAAGGTTACAGTTTCCATATACAATCACGTTAATCAGCTTTCTGTGACTATAGGAAAGTGCCTAAGATAATCAATTTATAAAGACAAAGGGTTGATTTTGTATAATGGTTTTACAGGTTCTGGTCCATGACTCGGCAAACCCATTGCTTTTTTGGTCTCTGGTGGGGATGCTGGGTGGGAGTGGAAGGGAGTATATAGTGGAATAAAGTACTCACATAATGGGCAAGAAGCAAAAGCAGTAAAGAAGGAGTTGGAGGCCTTCAAAGCCACACCCCTTCAAGGCCACACCCCCAAAGACCTAAAGACCTCCCACCAGGCTCCACCTCTTAAAGGTTCCATCAACTCCCAACAGCTCTACACCTAAGGCTAAGCTTTTAAAACATGAGTCTTTTTTTTTAAATAATCCATTTTATTGATAGATAAAAAGAAAGAAAAAAGAAAGAAGAAAAAAATAAGACATCAGTCTTCAGAGAACAGCCACAATCCAAACTACACCAATAACACTATACCTGGAGATAGAAAAAATGTTCTTAAAATAATAATGTTGATAAAGGCTCTGATGTTGGGCTTAGATACTAGTTTTACAGGTTGTTTTATTTTACTAGAGTTGTAGTAGATGCCTACTATAAATGTTTCTCAATCATAAAAAGTTTTGAAAGCATATAGAATAGTATAGAGAATATTACAATGGACAGTTTTGTCTCCAACACTAAGTTTTAGTATCTTGCTTCTTTCACATTGAACATATTTTTAAAAATCACTGGCAGAATCATTGACCATAAATATTTCTCCAAATCCTGCCTCTTCTTCCTTTCTCAGATATGACTACCAATACTTTCTTTGTTTATTATCCACATGTGAACATTTTTTTACTTTCATTACACATACACATCTATCAATAATAGATGAAAACTTCAATATGCTAAAATTTTATAGACATTATTATACTGTCTGCATTCTATTGACTTGTTTCCTTCTCACAAATCCATGTGCTAGAATTTATCTTGCTGATAGATGAGAACAGAATTTTATTTTTATTTATTTATTTATTTTGGGGTCTTTTGTTTGAGACAGGGTTTCACTATGCACATAAAACTGGGCTTGAACTCACTTTGTAGCCAAGGTTGGCCTCAAATTCACAGCAGTCCTCCTGCCTCAGCCTCCAAAGTGCTGGGATGACAGGCATGCATGACCTTGCCCACGAGGGCATCATTTGAAGTACAGAGTCAGTTAAATCCTATGCTGATCCTACAATACATTTATGCATCCTTCTGTCAGTGAATACATAAGCGGCTTCCAGTATTTGCTATTATGGATAAAGCTGTAGTTTGTTTACCCAGTATATGAGGTTCAAATCCAAAGACTTTGAATGGCCTCCTAGATGTCAAGATACTGAGAAGTTCCCAAGAAATTAACAGGCAACTAAGATTCCTTGCTCAGACCTGCCCCAGACTAAGTCTACTGGATTTTTATAGGATAACTTTCAGGTTTTTCTTTTTTAAAATACCACCCTAAGAGTGTCTAACAGATGCCCAAGACTGAGATAAAAACTCTCCTAAAGGATCCTTGGGATTGAGCTAAGCCCCTTGCATAGAGACATGGGCATTTGACAGGCAAGGAATAATGCCCATGAGTGTGTATTACATCACATTATACTGGTGTTCTCAGATTGTCTCGGTGGCAGGGACATACACATCTTTAAGTTGCTTAATTTTACTGTTGTCCCACCAGTGGAATTACACCATTTCTTTCTCTTTTCTTGAGATTATCACATTTTATTTATTTTATTTTATTTTTAGAGAGGGTAAAATTAAACATAACAAAACAGAACAAAACAGATCATAAGATAACAACGTAAGAGACACAGATTTCAAAGCAAGACAACCGGAGATCTTTACTGTCTGTCATATTGTCTCTTGTTTTCTTCCAAATAGTTGTCTATATCTTCACACACAATGCATTCATGCAAAACAAAATAGTAAACAACTGATCAGAACAAGATGATGAAGGCATTTTAGGTCTTCAAGACCAGACAATAGGGAAGTCAACAATGGTTGCCATAATCTCTCTCATTTTCTTCAAAATAGCTGTCCATAGCTTCATGTATGTTGAAATTTAATGAAACAAAACAGACTAAAATCACTCTGAACAAAGAATAATAGTATTTCTGGATTTCACATTATGACACTATGTAATGACCACTGGGTACCTTAGTGTCTTTTTCTTCAAAGTAGCTGTTCATTTCATCGTGCATTATATTATCAATTCTCATAAACTTTTTAGAAACTCTACGCATGCATAAGTCTGTACATGTATACCTATCCTTTCTGTATTAGAGAGGAAAACAAAACAAACCAAGGCAAAACAAAACAAATTCCTAGAAAAACACAAAACTAAAAAGATATATAAACAACAGTTGCAAAAAGCCCAGAACACTGACAATATAGGCCTTCAAACCAAGGTGGTATGAGCATAACTAGGGTTGTTATTTTACATAAGGACATTCAAGAGTTCCTCAGATCACTATACAATAATATATACAGTTGTTCCAATCCTATTAATGTGAACTATTTTGTTCCAAGAATTTATAGAGCTTGTAGCACAATCATTTTTGCTATCCTATGTCTTTATATACTTCCAGACATTTTTTCTTATCACTTCCTTTTTCTTTTTCCTCATTTTCCCTGAGATATTATTTTTGCCCTTTAAGCAGATTCTTATACTTTCACTGTAATTACTGAGTTTTTTGTATCTTATGTACTCTTGCCATTTCTTACACTAGGGAGACTATACGGTATTTACAAATGTGAGTTAGATTTATTTCACTTATGAGTATGGTCTCAAGTTACATCCATTTACTTATAAACATCTCAGTGTGATTGTTCTTTATACCTGAATAGTACTCCATTGTATAAAAATATCATATCTTTTTTTATCCATTCCTCAGTTGATGGGTATTTAAGTATTACACCATTTCTTAAGTTCCCATCAGCATGAAATATCACCACTCTTTGTCAATGGAAAGCATTCCCCCATGATATTCTGTAATTCTCTTTTCTCTAGCCACTGTCCATTTGAATTTTGCCCTCAAGGAATTGCACTCTATGTATAAATATACTTCAGTTCATGTGCCCATCTTCCTGAAAATTCACCGATTTATATTGGTTCCAGTGTTTGGTAATTATGAGTTGTATGAATAATGCTTTGTATGGACATCCATTTTTATTTAGTACTTAGGAATGGAGTCTCTGAGTTGTCAAATGAGAATATATTTAATCTTGCAAGAAGCTGCCAAAAGGTTTTGCAAAGTAGTGTACTCTGTGGACACTGCCAACCATGTGTGAGATTCAGGTTGTTCTCTAATGCCAGCATTTGGTCACCTCAGGCCTTTTAATTTTAGTTGTTTTCATGGGGGCTGAATGATACCTCTCTGGGATTTAAACCCCACTCATATAATGATGAATGACAGTTAAGTACTTTCTCTGGGACATATTTATTTCTTTTTTCTGAAAATCATAGCTGTAATCTTTTCATTCATTTCTTTTTGCTTAAGGCATAGGAGTCATTTCCATATTATGATAAAGTCAGGACTTGGACCAGTTGTATATAGTATGATTTTTATTTACTCCTGTTCTTGAATTTTTCATTTTTCACTGTTTAAAAAGTGTCTTTGGATGTAAAGCAATTTTCCTTTTGAAAAAGGGGAATTCATTAATTTCCCCCCATAACTATTATATGCTGTGTCTTCTCTGAGATGTCTTTGACAAGTTGGGGTCATGAAGTGTTCTTGTTTAATTCTAGAAATTCTTTTACTTCAGACTTTCCACATTGGTTTCTGAGGCATTCAGATTTATATTTTTCAATATGTATATTAAGTTGTTCTATCACCATGTAGCTTAAATTTATTTTTTGAAAGGCATAGAATGGGTCAGATGGAAACCTTATTTCTTACTTTTTCTCTGTAGCTGATAGACACATTCCTGAGCCTTTGCTGGTCTCGCTGTGATGGCCTCGGACATGCACCAATGGAGTTTTGTCTGGAAATTGAGGAGTAGGTGGCACTGGAGACGTTTTTGTGCTTTTTCAGAGCTTCCTTGGGGCTATTCCACACAAGCACATTTCAGCACTGAGATGAGACCTTGGGTCGATGAATACATAGTAGTCTCCATATTTCCTATCTTTGGAATTGACCCTACTAAGGTTACCAGATAAAACACAGGATGCCCTGTGTGGATATACCTGTACATTCATATATATTATGGCACAGTTCTCAATAACTGAGTTCTGGAATCAGCCTAGGTGACCCTTCTCATGTTCTGAAGTTCCATAAACAGATTTAAAAATGTGTCTATATATACACAGTAGAATACTATGTAGCCACAAAGGAGAATAAAATCATGTCATTTTCAGGCAAACAGAAATCACTGCACCAAAGTAAGTCAGACACAGAAAGATGAATGTCACATGTTTGCTGTCATATATAGAAGGTGAGAGGGAGAAAAATGGCATGAAATAGGAGGCTATTAAAGAAGAGGAAGTAGGTCAAGGTAGAGGATGATAAGGGGGAGTAATGGGGTAGCTAGGCATGATTAAGGTTGTTATATCCATGTATAAAAATGCTACAGTGACATCACGTACTAGTTCCCCACAATGAATGCAATCACTCCTTCATGCAAACATGTACTAACAAAAAATAGAAACTGAAACAATATGCACCGATTTTTTTTTAAAAGAGTGTTTAAAATGCATGGTGCTCAGTACAGATGCATAGTGAATAAGGTATGGCTCAGACCCAAAGAGCACAGGAAATCTACTTATAGTAACAGCAATTTGGAGCTCAGTGGTGGAATATGTGGTTAGCAGGCACAAGTGTTCAGCCACTAACAAAGAGAAGGAAGGAGGGAAGATGGAAGGAAGGAGGGTAGGAGGGAATAAGGAAGGAGAAAGAAAAATAAAGAAGGAAAGGAAGGAAAGAAGGAAGGAAGATGAAAGAAAGAAAGAAAGAAAGAAAGAAAGAAAGAAAGAAAGAAAGAAAAAGAAAGAAAGAAAGAAAGAAAGAAGAAAGAAAGAAAGAAAGAAAGAAAGAAAGAAAGAAAGAAAGAAAAGAAAGGTAAGAGGAAGAGAGCAATGAAGGAAGAGAAAGGAAGGAAGGAAGGAAGGAAGGAAGGAAGGAAGGAAGGAAGAAAGAAAGAAAGTGAGAAAGATGAGAGAAAGAAGAAGAGGGGAAGGAATGGAGAGAAAGAAAGGAAGGGAAATAAAAAGAAATAAAAGAAAGGAAGGAAGGCAAAAAGGAAGAGAAAGAAAGCAAGAGAGGAAGGGAGGGAGAGAAGGTGAGGGAGGCAGATGGGGAGAAGCAGCTTGCTGTTCTGGAAGCCCTATTGATCCAGAATCCCACCTCATCTTCTGGGTCAGGGTTGCTGCTGGCTGTCCCCCTCGTCCTGAAGTTCTCCAGTTCCTCAAGTTCACCTGAGCCACCTGGGCAGGCTCCTCTGTGGATGTGACCTTCCTCCTTGTGGGTCTGGGAGACTAGGGTCACTTCTCAGCTGAAGGAGCAAAAGATAAAAGCGGGGAGGCTATGATAGGGATTCCCATACCTTGGCCAGGCTGCAGGGCCCCCTTTTCCTAGCTGCTGTTGCTGGCTGGGTCTCATCTGGGGTTTTAGCAGAGGATCAGGGCAGCAGTGCTATGTAGAAGGCCCAGGAGAGAGAGAGCTACAAGGAAGCCCTGCAGAAACATGGAGGGTCTCCCCCTCTCTGCCATGCAAGAGGCCCTTTCCCTAGTCTTCTGCAGAAGACCAAGGTATCTCCAGTGAGATGTTGTCGGGGTCATTGCCCAGTTCCAAGCTCCAAGCTGCCCTCTCACGGGTGCTGGGAAAGTGAGGGGGAAAGAACCCCAAGAGCTCAGCCCTGTGATGGGATTTCCAGTCTGAGTTCAGTCTCTGTTGCTGATTCAAAGGCTCCAGGAGACATTTTTTGGTATCAAATCCAGAGATGTTAGCTGTGATCTGCATAGACTATCCTTGGATTACACCATCTTGCCTCATGATTGGTTTTTGGAAAGATTTTTGTCTTTCCCACATGAAATTGTTTTGGCACTGGTGTGTGTGTGCGTGTGTGTGTGTGTGTGTGTGTGTGTGCATCTGTTTTTCCAAGAAATATTTCCCTGTGGAAACGCAGAGAATACGATCCCTTTGGATGGCTTTTTGGTGTGCATGCAGAATCCCTTCACCAAAGGAGACTCATGGGCTACCCAACTTTGCCTGCCCTCCTCTCACCCCATTTCTCCTCCAGGGCTTCCTCTGAACTTACTGTCTCTGCCTTGGAACAAGATCCTCAGCGACAAATTGGGTTGCCACACGTCTCCTCCCCAGGGACTGCTTCACCCTGAAGAGGTAGACACATACCCCAGGAAAGACAGTCACAGTTCACTCCATCCTCAAAGAGAAATGTACACTGTCTTTCCATCCCTGTATTCCTTCCCTTCTCCCCATGGCTGCCCCTGTCTCCCTTCTTCCTCCTCTACACATAGGGTATGCAAATTTCTCAATACTGGTGGACATTTGGCTACTCATTTTTCTGTCCTGGGAGGCCTCATGCATGCAATAAGTACCTATGTCTCTTCTGCTGTTGCTGTATCTACTGTTCATTTATTGCTCAGACTCACTTACCAGACCCTCAGAGTGTAGGGTATGTGGTTCTGTCCCCTCTAGCTCTGTTGGTCTATAGTCAGCTCCTTTCTCTGGTTCCACACACCCCTCATTCTCTCTTAGCTACTACACTTTGACAGTAACGCTTAAGAACAAGTCATGAGACACCAATGAACTTGCCCTTGTTTTTCAAGGAAGTCTCTGCTATCTGAGGTCCTATTCAACTCCCTATAAATTTTGGGAATGGTGTGTCAACCAAGTTTGCACTTGATAGATAATCTGTGAAGAACCGAGATCTTAATGATAGTGAATCTTCTGTGAGCATGATGTGTCTTTTCACTTACCTATTATTACGTTTTATTTCAGCAATGGTTTGTAGTCTCCAGGCAAATGTTTTACTCAACTTTTGTTAAATTTATCCTGAATAATTGATGTTATAATGTTACTGTAGATGGATATTTAGTGATTAGAGTCTATTTGCTTATTAATAATATTTTGAGGTGAAACTCACTTCTCTACTGGCTTTGAATTCCTTACCAAGCTAAATTCACTTCCAAGGAGTAACACTTACTTGTATGCCTTCATATTTTCTACACACAAAAGTCATGTCTGTGAGCATGGTCTTTGTTGTACCTTTTTAATCTTTGTATCTTACTTTATGTGCAACAGTGCATTATGTGAATGCAATGACTTTGACTTCCAATGAAATAATGGATAAAGATGAGAGTGAATGGTCTCTCTACCTTCTCTGTGGTGTAGTATGGCATAGTCACCAGTATTTCTCCAGTTTTATCAAAAGCTCAATTTAAAGTTTCTCTCTTTTTCTCTTTTGTATTATTAAGCATTTGCTAGTACATACAAACCCAAAGGATGACCCAAAGTCACATTTTTTTGCATTAATTCTTATAAGATAATATAACAGAAAATACAAAAATGAAAATTTTACATGATAGATAACTATACTACTAGTCTCTGTTAGTTCATCAAAAAGAACATTTTGTGTTCAATGGCTTGATCAATTTTTTCATGTAATCTTAATAACTAATTTGAAGACAACAATATGCCATATATTAACCAGTGTTAATCTCATATTTTCTTTTCAAATTCTGTATCATCATTTTTATTCTTTTTTGTTTTTAAAATAAAAATGATAATTTTATCAAATGTCTTTATTATGAGAATTGACTATGTAATGGTTGATACATTGTGTCAAATTTGAGAATTGAGAAGTTTAGGAGTTTAACTAAGTGACTCATCAGGGGGTGAGGGTCCTTATTTTGCAAACATCCTGAGCCTGTGCAAGAGGAGGGCACAGAGATGGAGATGGTGTTATGGATTAAAAACTGGTGGTTAACTTAATGCCAGCTGTACTAAATGACCATGGTGCTGAGTGTAGATGTTTCACCTGAAGAAAGTTGCCAGCATAGAGATGTGGGGAAGGAGAAGAGAGGCATTAAGGCATTGAGGCATTGTGGGTTCTCGTACGTGTTGCTGTTTGAGCTGTTGGTTCTCCTGGAGGAGCTCTGGTCCTCACATCAAGCATTGCTTCCTGGCTCTGGAGAGGAAGACATGAGCCACTCAATCTCCAGGATGAACTTGTCACACTGGCTTCCTCGCATGTACTCAACTGTGCTTATCATTGCAGGAGCTCAGGGCCTCTGTGTCACTGAGGATGGCTGTGGTGCTTTTCAGGACAGCCTTGGTCTTTGTTTTGAGCATGACTTCTCAGCTCCAGAGTAGAATCCTCAACCAATCAGCACAGCTCCTTCACCGCACTGGCATGGACTTTCTAGCTTTCACCGCTGACCTTTGGGCCTTCTCAGCACAGATTCATAAAAGAGAGTGGCATGAGTCCTTCTTGTGGGCTCTAGACCTCCAGTTGGACTCGTGGGAGGCATTGTCATGGGCTCTGGTCTTCCTCTGGACTCATGTGGGACATTGCTGTAGGATTCAGGCCTTTGGCTAAATATCCTATATCTTTAGTGTTGTAGATAGATTTCCTGCACTTTCTTGTGTTAACTCTGGGTGACCATCATAAAATAATAGTATAAATTCCATGGCCTGATTCTAATTGCTCTTTGCACAACCCCTGACTACAACAGATGGTATGGGTTGTTAACTTGCTTATAATATAAGGGAGGAAAATGGCTCACCTTCCTGCCTTTTGCTCTTGCTGCTTTTGCTCTCTTCCACTGCCTTGAACTGTTGCCCCTATGCCATGCCAGCCTACTTTGGAGCCAGCCAGTTACAGACTGAAACCTCCACAAACTGTGAGCTAAACAAACCTTTCCCTCCTTCGCTTGTCAGCTATTTTGTCACAGCTATGAGAAAAAGAGTAACCAAGACAAAATTTGGTACCAGGAAAGTGGGGTCATTGCTGTGACTATACATGACCATGTTGTTCAAGAGCCTTTGGGAAGAGTTTGGAAAGATTCAAAGATATTTCCTGAAGGAGTAGCACTAGAACACCTTAGGCTGTTCCACATAGGAGATTCTGGCCAGAGATCCAAAGACCAGAAGACTGATAGAATTCCTGCCAGTAAAGACCAAGTTGAAGAGGTTTCTGGAAAGACTGCATTGGATGCTGGGCTCCAGAAGTATGTTATGACTTGGCAAAAAGTTTGTTTGTATTTTGCTCATGTCCAGAGACTTTGCCCAAAACTAAGATTAAGGTTGGTGGTCTAAGTAATCTGGCAGAACAACTTTCAAGGCAGTCAAATGTTGAGGCTGCCACATGGCTACTTCTGGGGGCTTTTAGCCAGATTTATGTTGCCAATCAAGAGCAAAGAGTCCAGCAGGTTTATTTAAAATGTTGTGAGTTTCTCCTGAAAGGAAGCTATGGTAAAGCTATGGTCTTCAAAGAGTCCAGCAGGTTGATTTAAAATGTGTGTTTGTCCAGAAGGCAATATATGATCTTCAAAGACAGAGCAGAAGAGATCTCCATTGCTGAGAAGGAACAGAAGAATAGAAAATGGCCTGAAGGCATCACAAAAAGCAGCAAGTCTCCACTCTTTGCAGCCTCAAAACTGCAAAAGTGAAAGACTTTGCTCTGAGAAGAAAGCAGCAGAGTATTGTGTTCCAGAATGGTAGTGGCATAGCTAATTGATTCCTCTCAATTGGATTCAGAGTTCCTAGTGACCCAGGCACTAGACCCTTACAGCCAAGGGAGAGAAAAGTCTGCTTACTCCTCCAACTGTTGGCAGACGTTGACATCATCCACATGGTGCTAGTTATAGGTGCATACAGAATATAAGAGTTATGGGGTTGAGAAGGCTTCCACTTTGATTTCAGAAGTTCCTGGGAGGCCAGGGAGTGCCTCTCTGAGAATGAAGTTTGTAAAGTTATAAGGATGAAACCAAAGGTGCTGTGGAGACCCCAGAAGTTTGAAAATGTCAGAAATGTGGATCATCTAAGGAAAACTGCAAGGAGAGAGCAAAGTTAGCCTAAGAGATAAGGCATGGGCGCTAGAACCACTAAAAGTACCATAGGTGTGGAGTCATTCAAGTCCTTTGGAGCTCATAATTTTCCACAGATTGCTTCAGATGCTGGCTGTGAAACTCCAAGACTTAATATTTGCCCTCTTGGATTTTGGACTTGTTTTGGTCACATTCCTTTGATTTCCCCTGTTTGTAACTCTTGGAATGAATATGTTTATCTTGTGCCACTAATATTGGAAGAGTTTAGCTTCATTTTCATTTGTACAGGGATTTGCAGCTAAGAGTTTGCCTTGCATCTCAGAGAAGTCTTGGTACTTGGACTCTTCAGCAATGCTGAAACTGGCAAGGGCTTTGGTAATTCTTACAGATGGACTACATTCCTTTTGCATAAAGAAATGTGCATGAGTCTTTGGGCTCCCTGGGGTGAAATGTTATGATTCTAATGTGATGTAATGTTGATAGAAAAAATTTTCTAATTTTATATAACTTTTACTCTAGTCATTATTAAACTGCTTTATTTTTATCATTACCCATTGTTATCTCTTATGGTATCTAACAAATTAAACTTTATTACAGGCATAGATTTTAGGGAAAAACAATGTACACATGATTTGGTACTCTGGCTTCAAGCACATATTGGAGATTTTGGAATACATCCCATAAGAATAAGCAATATGGGGAGCGATTTCTATGTACAGTATTCAATGCAAAAACTAAAAATAAGAAATGAAGACATGATATATGTTTCAAAAATGTTAATTAAAGTACTAAAGTCATCCAAATATGTTTAGTACAAAATGCTCTGTTCAAAATATATCCTATATAGCATCCCAGAGTTATGTTATCCTTTTTCTTCATTTACTATGAGATTTCATTTGTTTCTTTTCTTTCTCTTATTTTCTTTCATTCCTTTCTTTTCTTTTTTGTTGTGCTGGGAATTAAACTTAGAGGCTCAATGTACTAAGAAAATGGTCTACAGTTAAGCTCCACTCTGCCTGTAAAATTAAGAAGTTTAACATCAATTAAATACCAACTTCTTGCAAGAAAATTTGAGTTCACACTCTGAGAAATGGATATCTCATTTGTCTCTTTTAAACTGGAAAATCCTGTTGCAAATAAAACTCCTATGTGTCCCTAGATAGTGATTTTGTAGCTCATGCATAGTAATTTATGTGTGTTTCACTAACTTGTTAAATTAGTTAAAATGAAAGATTATGGTATTTTCTTCCCTTGTTTTTCCTATCACAGCTGGTGCTGAGGTTTGGATCCAGCTTAGGATCAATATTACACTGTGGATTCTTGACTCATTGACTTAATCTTGAGCCAGTTTAGTTCTTGATTTTTATTGTGCTATAACTTCCAGCATTTTACCATAACATTTTGAAGCATTCGTGTTGCATATTGGACATCAAAAGCAGCAAAGGACCCCCTGCTCTTGGACATTAAATATCTACCTAATGTTACCTATGTCAATTTGTACTGGAATGTAGATTAACCAAGATGGTAGATAAGGTTTGGTGTGATTTTCTTGGTTTTCCCAAACTCCATCCTTTATTCTTGCATTTTAAATGACCACTTGTCCACAACACTAGAGAAATTCAGTATCTAAGAGCTTCTAGTATATATTCAGGGACCAATATGGATGGTACCATCTCCACATCAGATCCATGCTCAGGTAGCAAGCCCTTGATATCTCATGTGTGAGAGAGTCACTATGGGAACTAAGAAGAAGTTCTCTTATTGGTGGTTGCTACGGCTTGATGCAAATCAGGCCCCACCTACTCCCTAGCTGAGTGTGATGTCATAATAGGCATAACGTGTCATAAAGATGGTCAGTTAGAGGTCAAAAATGTGAAAATGAGGAGAAGAAATCTATTACTGGTTTAAGTCTCAGATTCCAAAGGCCCAAGAAACAGGTGCTCCAGTGTCCAGAGTAGGTGAAGGTGGATGTCCTAGCCTGAGAACTGAGAAAGAATCTACCTTTGCTCTTCCTGTCTGCTGGACAAGGAACAAAAATGAGGCATGTGATGCTCACTTTGATGAGGGCAGCCTGTCATCACCTATTGTACTGTTTCAAAGGCTAATTCCTCTCAGAAACAACCCCACAGGCCCCCCCAAACAATGTCTTGCCAGCTATTTGAGAATCTTCTATCCCAGTCAAGCTGACCTGAATATTATTCGTCACAATCTGTAATGAGGAGAATAGTAATGAAATCAAGATTTTTTTGACATATGTATGAAGAATTGATTTTGTAGAGTCCCATTTATCTCCACAAGTGAATCCTCAGATATCTCTTTTCTTGGTTAAAATCTTAGTGATTATGCCAGTTGTGTATAATGCATCTTTAGTAATCAATAATGATAATATGCAACTTTATGAAGGATGAAAGACACTCCCTGAAATTTGTATTAATTTGGTTATGTGTTTTATTTCAATGTGCATAATAAATTTCTAATCACTAACTTTCAGTTTAAATTGCAAATTATCTTGTAAAAATTTTTACATGGGAAAAATAAAATCAATATACTCTCACCCATACCAATTGTTTTCAGTGTAACTGTTATCAATCAAATTGTCCATTTGATAACATTCCTATCATGTCTGAAGTGTAAATTTAACATTGCGTAAGTGCATGTACAATGGAGACATCTGCCCTTCGTTTTTACGTGTCTTCAAAATCTTTTACTTTCTCCTCTCTCTTTTAAAGTAATATTTTCACAATCTATAGAATGCCAGACTAATTTGTTTTCCTTATTTCACCATCTGCACATGCCGCCACAGCAGTACTTTCTGAATAGCACATTTTCCACAGAGGTGAGAGTTTGTTTTAATTCATGGGAAAAAAATAAGGCTTTAAGATGGGTAACATGTTTACTAAAATTGAGTAATACCTTCTCAGAACTGGAGTGGAAGTCTTCCAAGTCCTACACAAGTTCGCATCACAAAACAAATCTCTATTCATGTAGGAATTTGTACATACATGTAGTAATTGAAAAGTTAGGTACCCAAGTTCCTAAACTTGAGCAACCTGGTAGAAGGAAAATAAAAATAAACTAACTGATTCATCCCAGTAACCAACAGTTTTTCAAAGCACCGATGTCCCCCAAACATTGCTGCTTCTTTAATTCTCTAAAGTATTATAGTTTTGATATGTCATTGTTTGGATGGTCCATTAAACCACAGGCATGCAGGCAAAGAATCCAGGTGGTTTCTTCAAGAACCCACCAGTCAAAATTTTGATTCACTAACCTGTGTCTTTCAGCTGGAAGACTTACTGATTTAAGGAGTTATTGCTTGATTTTTACCACTTAATCATATGGACAAAGAACTAATTTGACCACAATCAGTCAATTTATTTTTTTAATTAAACATTCAAAACAGTGTTCATTTACATAGATATTTGCAGTAAAAGGCTACACATTTTAATGGCAATTTCAGCTTCTGGAAATCATGGCTGCAAGGGCTAGTCTTCATTTTTGTCTCCATTAAACAAGAAAGAGTTGGGGGTATTGACTCTGACTTGTACATACTGAGAAAAATGTGCATATATTCTACCAGATGGGTTCATTTTTTAAAGTAAAATGGTTCTGCAACTTAGCTTATGCATGGCAGAGAACACCAAAGCTTCCCATGCAGAATATGTGAAATGCATTCAAACATTCAGAGATGAATTCCAGATTCAACAGAGATTTACTGTCTTGGTTTTTCATCTGCTGTCATGGTATATTCAGAGCTCCAGAATGATAAAAGGAGAAAGATAAAATTATAAAAATT
Source organism: Dolichotis patagonum (assembly GCA_004027295.1). NCBI lineage: Eukaryota > Metazoa > Chordata > Mammalia > Rodentia > Caviidae > Dolichotis > Dolichotis patagonum. The sequence goes on along the minus strand of PVJX010017172.1, from coordinate 19,551 downwards.
AAAACCAAAAATATGGGGTGTAAACAAAAGGAAACACTATTAAAAAGTAGAGACTGACTGGTTATGAAACAAAGAAAAGGTCCCTGAGAAACAGAAATGATAGATACAGTTCTTCCAGAAAAAAAAAATGAGCTTGTAAAACATCATTAGTATTTGAAATATCACTTACAAGATTCAATTGCCCAGAAATATGTCACTCTAATTACAGAATAGAACATGGTTTATCCAAAATGTACTTTGGAAAGAACTTGAATGGCTGGTCAAAAGGCAATTGCTGATTTCTAATTTCTAATCACCTTGGGTTCAGTTTAACACCTTTGACAATAACATTCAGAAGCATTAGAGATCTCAAAGATACTACAGCATCCAAGCAGTATCTTTTTAAACCAAGTTTTTAAAAAAATCACATGTAAAAATAATACCAAAAAAAAGGTATTTCATTACAACCTGAGCCTACTTGGAAATTCTTATCTTTTCAAACAAGAGATATGAAATTACAGGATACAAACAAGTACCAAAAATATCAGAAAGCAAAGAGGCTCACCTCGTAGCCATGAAGCAGAAGACAGGAAGAGGAAGAAACCAGGGTCCCAGTATCCCCTACAAGCCATGCCCACAATGATGTAAACGCCTCCCCACTAGGGCCCGCCTCCTTAGAGACCACCCTCTCACCGTAGGATCAGCTGAGGACCGGCTTTAGCACATGGGACTTCTGGGGACACTCTGGATCCAAACTGTAATAATGTGACCTTGAAGTACCATTTTCTAAGCAGGTTCCCAGGGAATGAATCAGAATAGTCAACATCTCTAGGCAGCTTAGGTTGATTATAACAGAGTGAGGGACTGTCGTTCGATACAAAGTTTAAAATGATTCATGTCTTGGATGATGGGATCATTTGTTTGCATATCATTTGCGTTACCCTAAATTGAATATTGTGTGTGTAGTTTGTCAGAGAAGATATAATACAATGCTGTCTATGCTGGATGACAAAGAGATGTCAACAGTACGTAAATGTAGACAAAAGAGAAACAACAGAACAGAGATATTTTATTCTCAGAAGAATGACCCTAATTTTATCAATTTCTGAAAGCAGTGTCATAATTTTGAGTCAAAACAAAGATTTATGGTGCATAAATTTCACTTTACACATTATTCCCAGTTCTTCACAAGACCATTCATCTTTCTAAAATTGTTCAGAGATTCAACTGTGTATTATTATATAAATTATTTACTTGTGTCATATTACATTAAAGTAAGGTTTATCAAATACTGCTATTTAGTGGCATTTATCCCAGATTTTTGAAATGCAAATGTCAGAATCAATCCAGTTTTCACCCTAGCTTTAGCAGTGTTAGGCTCATTGTTCTCCTGAGTGTTAAAGGCATAATCTGAATGTTTTGAATTCTTCAGGCTTTTACTCTTGAGACTTAAATGCAAAATAAAAATTATTTTTAAATTTTTAAAGTTGACTGTGACATTTATGGGTTATTATTTTATGTTCATCCTTTTCTAGAGTAGTATGCTTCTGTTTAAATACTAATATTGGTGGATTGAATGATCGTACTGAAACTGGACCTCAGAGCCTTATGCGTGCTAAACAAGCCATTCTGCCCCTAAGCCAGTCGCCAGCCTGCAAAAGTTTATTTCAGTGGTGAGCATTTGCAGGAAACAAAGAAGAAAAAGTGCGTCAGGTATTATTTCCAAAAAACTTACACCACAGGCAAGAGTGCTAATCTGTCTAAGACATTTTGAGATATTGAACATTCCAAAATAACAGTGATGCTACTGTCTCACATAGATTTTGCTTTCCACATACACTTGCAGTTGTAGAGTTTAAGAAGTCAAACTTGTTGGTCAGATTGGTGGTTTTAACTAAAGTTTTATAAAGTGCTTCATAGGTGACAAAATGTCAAGGTAGTTTTGTGAAAGTCATCAGTGAGTCTTTTATTTTACTAGTCCATATTTTCAGTAAACACAGTGTACAGGCATCTTGTGGAGTGAGTCCGTGCACTTGCTACAGCTTACTTTTTTTTTTAATCCCCTCTTTTTCCCTCCTCCTTCCGTTCTCCTCTAATTCCTCTTTCCTAATTTTCATTCTTGTTGATATTATTAATCTTAGATGATGTTAAGACAGCTAATGTTTACGTTCATGGAGGTTATTAGGTTCCTGTACATGGCATATCCTCCTTCTACTTATTTCCCCTTCCCCTTTTGAAATACTTTAGAAGTATTATTATGATAAACCTAATTGTGCTTTCTGCTTCTCATTTTCTTCTATTGAAAAGATTTTCCTACCTAAATATATAACCGCCCAAGTCTGAAGTGAATCATTTTCCGCAGTTACTTTGAATTGCTACTGAATGGAAATTTCATTTTTGTTTCTTAATCACATGTTTATGATATATAATAATTGCATCCATCTTGGGGAACTGGTACACATACAGTAATAACTTGGTTGATGGACTCTTGTTCGTGAACAATTCAGTTGGCAAACGGGAGTCTTTGGTAAAATTTAGCTTCCCCACAATCATGGAACAAGTTAAGTTCCTGAACTAAAGTACCACTGTACATATTTCATCTTGATTTTTTTCCCCACTCCTTTTCCAGTGTTTTCCAGACCCCTTCCCATCTCTCTATATGTCTATCTCCCCACCTTTACCATCTCTTATTTTTAATTTTGCTTTTTAAATTATTTATAGGATGGGTGTCTCCTTAGAGAAACCATGCTATTTTCAATGTTTTAAAATGTCAGAACTGGGCTGGAGGTAGCTCAATAATAGAGCACTTGTCTGACAAGCACCAAGCTCTGGGTTTCATCTCCGGCACTGCAAAAGTAAAGAGAAAACGACTAGAATTTTCTAGATGTTCTTATGATTCCAAGCTAGGCAAGCTGGTATAATGTATATTAATAGCAGACAAATCGATAACTATGGTGTGTTTTCTCTAGGAAGACATATGGTTCGGTTGATAATTTTACCAAAGTTCTGAGTGACCGAACAGATATTTTGCGGTAACTAGATGCTCAGCTTCATGCATTCTTGAATTCATATTGAAGTGGTTTGCAGAATGTTTAATGGGAGGCCAGAGGAGACAGGAGCAGTGCTGCCGTTTCACGGAGTTGTCACGGCAGGAGGACGGTATCCTGTGACTCGTAACACCCCTAGAATATCTTTGTGAGCGATTACACACAGACAGAGCAAGCCAACCACGGCAGGACCGGCTTCTTGTGAAATCTTCAACACACTCCAGATTTATGGCCCGTGAATCCAAAGGCAGGAATACAAATCTTATGACTCCAGTTATGTATGTAAGACAATACCAAATAATCCGTCCTCTGCTGCGTTGGCCGGCTTGGAAGGGTGGTGGAGTTCGGCTTGTAAAGCACTCAAATTCCCATTTGGGAGAGTATGGAAAATCGCTTAGCACTCTCCAACATACCTTGCCTCCTAGGACGCTTCTCACAAATGCACGCAAGGCACCAGGCCGAGAAATAAAATGTGCAGGCCTAGGAATCCAATATCTCCACTTGGACTATTTCTGTCCTTTGTACATCAGGAGATTTATTCCGCTCGTGTAGGGGAAGCACATTGTAAGTGTTACCCGGTGATGTATGACTCCTCGTGGATTATTACCGTAACAGTGAGGTATTCTCAGCTCTTGTCCTTCAGAGGAACCCATGCAATGAAGTAATGGTTCAAATCTGCTGTTTTTCCCTTTCTTCATCCTAGCATTATTAAGAGTTTAGGTGGAAAAAAAAAATCCTTAGTAACTTCGAAATAGGCGAGGTCCACATAACATCATTAGTATAGGGAATAGTCAGTGAACACAACGTAAAGTAACTCAGTGATTGATCTTATAGGAAAGATAAATACTGCCAACTGAAGCCTGGTGGGCGTGTATTATTGATGCTAAAGGTACTTCTCAAATTCTCATTTTTCAATACGTTCAGTTTCTGAGATCATGGACTTTGTTGGAAAGTAGACAGTATGAATGACGTAAGGCCTCTGTAGGCAATTAAAAATGTTAGTGTTGGTGCACCAGTGCTATGCTTGGGCTGCCCCCAGGGAGCTACAATGAGACCCCAGCCCCTTTTGGTGTACAGGCTGACAAACAAGAGAAGCCAGTCCCCGCCTACCACAGCCCCATAAGCAACCGGCTGATCCAGAGAAACACAGGCTGCAGTGACAGTTGATGAGGTGAAATGTGATTTGATGCTGTGGAGTTTGCTGTTTCACTGATCTTGCAGGTCTAGGGCCATTGTGCTGCTCATCTATCCAGAGAATAGGGGTACACAGTGTGGCATTTAGGGGGCTCTCCTTCTGGCAATGGTAGCCATTTTTAATTCCCTGTTATCTTGTTTTGAAGTCCTGTATCATTTTCATTGTTCTGTTGGATTGGGTTTTGTTCTGTTCTGTTTTGTTTAAGTTTGTTATATCGATGGTATGGGCAGCTATTTCAAAGATAACAAGATATCTTATGGTAGCCATTTCGGATTTACAATTTTCTCGTTTTGAAGTCCTTTATCACATTCACTGTTTTGTGTTTATTGTTTCTATTCTGTTCTGCTGTTTGATTTTTACTATGTGTGAAGGTTGTTTCTATTCTGTTCTGCTCTGTTTGATTTTTACTATGTGTGAAGGTATCTGCAGGTATTTTGAGGACAACAAAAGGCATTATGGTAACTATGGTTGATTTCGTGTTGTTTTAAAGTCTTGTATCACTTACACTGGTTTGATTTGATTGGTTTTATTCTGTTTTGCCTCCCTTGGTTCTATCCTCTTTAAAATTAAAACAAATGTGAGTGCTGTTCCACAATGTGTTATATTTAAAGTTTATCCCTTGTTCAGAGAATGGAATGGAAGTTTGGGAGGCACAGATTGGCTGGGGATTAGAGGTCAAGAGGCAACCGTCTTGTTTGGAAAATAGTTTCCATTAAGATGGATACACAGTCAGCTGTGCATCTCAGGGAAGTGATGGGACAGTTGATGATGGTCATTGGCACCCGTCCTGACTCATCCTAGTATGGGTAACGCATACACTTTAGAGAAAACACGTGTTCTATCTCTCAAGGACAAAGCTTTACCTCTGACCTGATGTCATTCAGATTCAAGAGGACACAAGGAACTTGGAAGCTAGGAGAACCTTCGTCTCCTCCCAGCAGCTTTGTGAACTGAAGTTTTGACACAGGTGCAGTATTTATCCACACCACTGTCCTTAGAGGCCGTTATTCTTTGGAGCACACCATCAAGTAGACTCCATTGGTGATATTATTGTCACTCCTGAAGACACTCAAAAGCAATGGGATTTCAGTAGGCAAAGCAGAGGAAAGCTTTCATGATTTGGCTTAAATCCCCTGACCAATGCTTTCAGCTGGTACAAGATCTAACTTAGTACACACAGGGCACCACTGCTTCTTCCTAGGACAGAAGGAACAGGGTGTATCTGAGACTAATTGGAGATATGGGCTCATTGACCTGTTGGTATTATTTTAGGTTGAAGCATGTTAAGGCATTTAGCTTCTATGCATTCTAGTTTCACTAATTATGTTGATAGGACTCACCATGACACTGACATTTATGCATTCGTCATACACTCATCATATGCAAACACTTTCCTTCTTCCCATCTCTCTCCCAAAATAGCTGACACAACTTGTAACATCCTTAAAACCCATTTGAAAATACAAATAAGGGACTCAGCAGCCATTTGCATGATCAAAATCTTTTTTTAAATTTTTCTTTGCCACTACCTATTTTATTGCCTTCCTGGCTTCCCCTCCAACAGGAACACTGAAGGATTGAATTTCATAGCACAAACAAAACATATCACCACCAAAGATTTCTGGTCCACATAGCTCAAAATATAACTCATGCCAGGACTATTCCTAAAAGACCCAATAACAATGTGGGACTCCATGAAAAGCTTCGGCGACTTGTGGACTGACAACTGGACTGAGATTCTGTTACTGAAGCCAAGATTGTATTAGTTTTATTTATATTTTTATTTTTCATGTTGAGTTTAATGAAAACTGTTACATCTGCGAACATTTTATATAAAATTTGGAGTAACCGCAGAACAAAGCTTATACCACATTGTATTACAGCTCAACCTACATAAACAAGCAGGTTGTAGAATGTGGGTTATTAACGTTTGAATCCAGAAGCTGAAGGTTCCCAGCTTTGACACTTTGGCATTGGGCTCTGCAGAATTCTGCAGTTGCTGTGTAAGGACTCCAGGGCTCCTAGACATTCTGCAGGCACAAACAGTATAATCCCAAACAGCCTGAGAAACCTAAATATTATTAGGCATGTCTCCAAGTAAGGTACATCTCGCTGCCTTCTTGCCACGAGGTACTCGGCTGCATTTTTGTGAATGTTTACAAGTTCCTGGACTTGTTCTTGGACCTGTCTTCCCAGATCCCGAGTTTCCAAGCTCAGGGAGCCAAAAAGAACAGCACACCTGGTCAGAACACAAGAACCATTTCTAAAAAAAACCCAGCAAAACGCTTAGACAGAATGAGTTCACAGGAAGCCACTGGTTAGTCACAGATGCATCGAGATTTATTTTTTATTTGTCCTGACTTTGATTCCTACTTTTAATTTTTGTAACTTGTTTCTTTTATATGTTGTCAAACATAGAAAGGATATCTAAGTGTAGTTCACAATTTACTGTCAATGTTCACCTTGATTTAAGACTTATTAAAACTTTCCATAGATAGCATTGCTCTGTTGTTTCAGTTTTTATCCCCTATCTTTATCTATGATCTGTATCTATTTCAGTGCTTACCTACTTCTGTCTGTCTGTCTTTCTTTCTCATCTGCCTATCATTTATTTATTTATCTCTCTCTACCCATCGTATATCTCTTATCTTTTTGTACAAACTCACATACAACACATACATTCCTCCCTGCGTATAAATCATATGCATATTTTTTCTCAACTATTTAAAACTATGTCCAAGCTACTATGCTCACCTATTCCTAAAGATATGGATATGTGTTCACTGAGAATAAAATCTGAAAAAATATATAGTATGATTACCAAAATTCAGGACTTTAAACTTGGTACAAAATTGCTAATTTAGTCCACCACTACTTGGATAGGGCAAAGGAAAAAAGGAAGAAAGGATAAGAGTATACATATGTTGGTAAACATATATAAATGTATGTACATATATGTATGCTAGTTAGATAACTGTACTAACTAGCACACATATTTTTTTCAATTTGTTCAACCTAGATATTATGTACACTATTACCAATAATAAGACTTTATAAGAAGTTACAAAAATTAAAATCTCTCTTAGTTCATCAAAAAGAACAGTCCGTGCTGGCATTGTTTGATTGATCACTTTGGGGTCTAGATTTTGTAACCTGAATAACTAGTTCTATTATAACAGCATGCAACATATTAACTACTCTTAATTTCCCACTTTTTTTGAAATTTTATTTCATTTCTATCCCTTTTTTTGTTTTGCTTTTTTAAAATAAAAAAATCTAAACAAAATTGCTAATTCACATCCATATTCAAACTTTCCCTGATATCTTTATAATGTCCTTTTTAGGGGTATTTTTTCCTAATACAGAATAATACAACACACAATCACTGACAGCATTATATACATGCCCATGTATCTTTATTTCCCTTTAATCTGGAACAGTTTCCAACTTTCTTGTTTGTTTTCCATAATGCTGTTGTTTCTGGAGATTGCAGGCCAGTTATTTTTCTTGAATACCTTTCACTGTGAGTTTGTCTAGTGAGCTGCAGTGACTGGATTTGATGCATTTGTTATAGGCATGAGTGTTCCAAGGAAAAGGTCTGTTTCCTCCGGTCCATCAGGTGAGGATCCAAGTGAAACTTCTTTGTCTCGTTATCTATGGTGTTAAACTTCATCTCTTGGTTCATGTGGCATCAGCTGGATTTTTCCCTGTGAAGTTACAAAATGGTACCAATCTCAGATAGTACGGCAGTATGAACTATAGTGAATGACAAAATACAAGATGGTTTTCAGCCTCCTCCAGAAAGAGTGCAGCCATTGATTATTGATGTCTGCCAGGATCATGATGTAGAGTGTGGTGGCTGACTGGTCATCAAGTATTAGATATGATAGTTCCATGAGTTCACAGCAGGGTAGCACATATCTGATATTTTCTGTGAGATGAATTAGAAATCTCGATTCCCTAAGATGATTTAGAATTTATCACATTCTTAACTTAGAACAAATTTGTAGGTGGCTGCACTACCGAGAGTTTCAACTTTTTTTATAAAATGCTTTTGGGATCAGAGATTATTATAAAGTTTTATTATTGGTAATAGTGTATATATTATCTAGGTTGAACAAATTGAGAAAAATAATGAAATGGCACTGAGGCAATATCATCTTTTTACTTAGTGCTAACAAAATTACCATGTAAAACTTAAGAATGGTAGAAACTTACTTCACTTTTGCCTGTATGAAAATTATTCTGAAAAAAAAAGGAAATTATTCTGAGTGCTTCAAAACATAATCCAACTATGACAAAGTTTTCAAGGAAAAGATTGCATTTATACATTGCTACCATTAATCATGATGTTTTGACTTCACTGAATTAAAGAACACCTCAAATATTAAGAAAGAACACTTCTGGATGAATCTAGCTGAGACTTTGGGGATCATAACTTTGGAAACTATGTCTGGTTCCTGTCCTTTCCTATAGATCTGGTTTCTGTAGAATGTTCTAGCGTTGTTTCTAACATACTTTGCTTCTGGCCACCATGAAGGGAGCAGTTTTGCTCCATCATGCCTTTCTGCCTTGATGCTCCTGGCTTGGAGCCAGCCAACCATGAACGGAACCTTGTGAAACTATAAGTCAAATTAAGGTCTCTTTACGTAACTTACTTTACTTAAGTCTCTTTACTTAAGTTGTGAGTGTTCACTACTTTGCCTTGGCAATGGGAAAGCTGATAGATGCACATATGAATCTTTGCCTATGCTTATTTAACTGAAAATGTGTGTCAATTATACTCTACTAACATTTTTCATAAAGTTCTGTGACCCTAAAACATATTATAATTATTTTTCATTTAAAATACACTTCTCTATTATCTATCATGAATGAAGACAACTTTTAGGGAGGAAAATAGAAACACCTAAGAAACTTACTTAGTGAAAAGACCTCTCAGGGGGTTATTTTTATTTTGTAAAGGTGTTACAGAGTGCTAGGAATGTAGTGTGGCTGTAGAACACTTTTCTAGTATGAATGAGTCCCTGGCTTTAGTTCCCAATACTACAAAAAATACTATAGCATTTAAAAACCTTAAGAGAGTACAGTAAGCGATACCTATAGCAATCATGTGACCTTAAATAGTTAAGTCTCAAAAACAGAATAGTTCTAACAAATTATAAGATAGCCTTTGCTGAAAGAATACAGCAAAATAAATTTGGTTTCCACATATCAAAACAATATATTGCAACACATTAAATCATCCTTATTCCACAAGGTACTTACTCAAATTCAAAATAATCAGCCCCAAAACTTCTGTGTTCCTAAACCTGATATATTTAAACTGGAATAAGTACATTTGAGAGTTGACACTATTTAATTTTTAATTGAAATTATTGGTAATGGTAAAAAAATAAATCATGAAAGTTCCTGTATTCTCCATTACCTGAAAGTCTCTGTGGAACAGTTTGCTTAAGTTCGAATCATTGTCTTTGCTAAAGCAGCAGAAATGTGAATCTATCCTCACAAAAAGTTGAATGTTCTCCCTTTCAATCTCTGTCTCTGTCTCTGTCTCTGTCTCTCTGTCTCTCTGTCTCTCTCTCTCTCAATGTGGAGAAAAGGCTGTCATAAATAACTTTTCCTTTTAGCTCCCAAAAATTCTAACTAAGGCAAACTGACAACACCTAATGACTGCTGTGGTGAGACCATCGTGAGCAATATTAACAACAGATGCTATTTTCATAAAATATCACTTTTGTGGAGCAGAGACAGAGAAACTATAGAATTCAGTGTGATTACTTTGGGGTCATCTACAGTATATGCATTCTACTGGAAAGTGACAACATATGCATTCCTACATATCTGGATATCCTCATAAATCACAGCCCTTATCCATTGGAAGTTTCTAGAAAGAGTCTCAGGCTCAGCTATGATCTTGTAAAATGGTTCAGAATGATTGGACTAGAAGCTACATCTGATTGTACTGGTTCCACTGCTGCATAGCAGTGCTTATGTATAATATTGTCATTCGACAGTACACAAGAAAACCACACACACATACACACTAAATATATATAAAATGGAGGGTTTCAAAGTACCCAATTGTAGCTGAAGAAATGCAACTTGAAGAATTAAACATTAATTCAAAGCGTTTCCCAATGAGGCACTTTTATAAGCCATTCCTGTCTTATATAAATTCTCATTTCCTGGGAGTTAGACCGAAGAAACACTTAATGAACCTTTTTATAACATGCCCAACTGCCTTTGTTGTCAGAGAATGTGTGTTGTGTGGTGGAGTAGAGTCATCTGTTTGTTATGAAAAGCATGCACATATCTTTTAAGTAAATTCTTTGCATTGCTTTATAGTGGCATTGGAGATAACATTAGCACATTCTCTTCCTTCTAACTTGACTTAAGAAACCCCGTAAGTAATTGGTAAGAAAGGCCAGCCTTGCCTTCAAAACTGGCTTATGAAGACTTGCTAAGGGGGGGAAAATATCTCATGTCACTATCTACTTTTCATTTTCCTTTTCTAAAAGGCAACCAACTAAAAACATTCTCACTTTTCAGATGAAGAAATGATTGCTCCTGAGCTGGTATTTTCATTGTAACGTGAGTTCTGCCCTATTATAATATATATCATATTTTGCCACAGTAGTTTCTGTCTTTCTTATTAAATTAACAGCTGTTTGGTGACTAGGGACACAAATGCAATATTTCTAGTAGACAAGGTTCCTGTGACTGTCATTACTTCATTCTTCTTACTTAAACCAGTTCTGGCAAATATCGTCATCCCAGATCCTCTGTGTTAATCTTCATCTTCTCAAGAACTGACAACACATAATGAAGATAACTTGAACCGGTACGTAACGTTAATCAGAGCTAGATGCCAGAACGTACAATGCAGTGCTTTCTTACTGGCCTGTAACCCATCCAGGCAGAGTTTTCTCCAAGTGGCTCACTTTCAGAGATAGAATTCAGGCGACGCCTCAGTCTTCTGCTGCTAAGAAGCAGAGCGTCCCTAAACATCCTATTTCCAAATAACAATACCTTGCAGTTTCCACAGGTGGGGAATTCGGGTGCAGTTCACTTGGGTCCTCTGACTTGAGGGTTCTGATGAAATTATGGTCAGTTGGGAGTTCAGTCATCTCCAGCCTAGACTGATGTGCCTCTAAACTCACACCAGCCATGATTGGCTAGATTCAGCTCCTCTTGGGCTGGGGGATGTAGCAGCTCAATGTTTTGTCAGCTGCTGACCGGATAAAGGACCCTTAGTTCCTACAAGGAACTCGGCCAAGAGTCCCAATTATCAATACTGAAAACCCAGCCAAGAGTCCTGATTGTCACTCTCAAAAATGTCATGAGAAAATTTTTTAAAAAGACACAAGTATCGTGTTCCAAAAATGGTTGGGTAGTCAATGTCTCTGGATCTGATGACCTCCACTCCCAAAACAGCCACTATTTAGTTGGTCTATACAGTGATAGGTGGGGCTAGCAAAGGATTACAATTCATCCAAAGGCTCTGACTCCAGAAGGTGTAGGTAATCTTATGTTAGAAGTATCTTGACCTGACTATAACCCTGAGATGACTTAAGGTGTAGATGATCTTATGCTTGGAGAAGTCAATGGGAAACCCCAGATGGGTGGTATCAACAACCCCAGTCTTTCCTTTCATACCACAGGTAAATACACACAACCAGTCACTGTGAATTTGTGGTCCCCGACATCTTCCCCCTCACATGTACTTTTCACAAGGTAGCTCACAACTTACTTCAGTCCAGTGCAGCTGAGAAGAGCCAGGGAGAGACCACGGGCCAACAAACCACGGCCTTTTTTTACCTATTCTCTTACATCGTGAAACTCTGCTTCTTCGAAGTGTGTCACTATTTCCAACATGCTTCCCATAGAGCTGGGGCAGCGTTGTCAGGTGAGGAGCAGAGATTGCAGGGAGTCAGCTCAGACAGCCATCCACGAAGAAAGGAAAGCAATACCTTTAAATAGCAGGTGTAGCAGTCAAGGGTATTCCTTGCAAGATGATTTCAAAAACATTAACTATACTCTTTAGAGCCCTGGATATTATCCAAATTAAGTTCATCACATGTTTATTTTACTGGCTGTCATTATTGCAGTCTTGGGATGTCCAAAGGGTCAAAGAGCTGGTACTATATTTTGACCTCTGGTTCTGAAAACTTGAAAGGTAATCTGGGAGGAAAAAAGTATGCATGGACATGTACAGAATACATATATTTAAAAGTCTAGTTTTATTGTTGGATCAGCATTGCTCAATTCAAACCTTATCTCCAACTCGGTGAAAAAAATCACTTTTCTTAAAGGACAAAGAAGATGAGACTGGAAACTTTTTAAATGCATTCCCTCGAGGTTTCCTGAAAAATAGCCCTAGATACCACACCCCAAAGATGAGTAAATCAAGGCCCTTAAGAATCTTCTTCAGTGTTCTGATTTTTTTCTTTAGTCATGTTTAAAAGACAAGAACTTCATTGCATTTTCTCATTTATGCTCCTGATCCACTAATGGATTTATGACTCTTCTATACATTATTAAATTTCATTTTAAGTGGAAAATGTTAATGTCCAACTCAATAGTTTAAATGCTATTAATACTAATGTTGCCTTTCTGCTTTCTACAGGGAAAACTTTTCCAGTTCAATTGAAGCCATCGTAACTTTTACTTCTATACTATGTAGAAAATATACTCTCATGGCTAAGATTGCCCTAAAAGAAAGATAATGAAAACTACTTGTTTTGCTTTAAATATGAAGTGTGCCCCAAAGACTTGAATTGAGGGCTTGCCTTTCAATCCAGTATGTTCAAAGGTGCAGCCCAGAGAGGTGAATAAATCATAAGGGAGCTGGACTCATCTCATCCTTGAATGGATTAGTGTGCGGACAAGTTCCTAGCTGAATGCACTGCTAGGATGTTATAGGTTAAAAACTGGTGGTCATCTGTACAACAGCGGAATTAAATCATCATGGTGCTGACCTTAGATGTTCCACCTGAGGAAAGTTGCCGGCATAAATAGAGACATGGAGAAGGGGAAGACAGGCGTTGAGGTAGCGAGGCATTGTGGCATTGTGGGTTCTCCTACGTTTTGCTGTTTGAGCTGTTGGTTCTCCTGGAGAAGCTCTGGTCCTCACATCTAGCATTGATTCCTGGCTCCAGAGGGGAAGAGCTGTGCTGCTTGGTCTCCAGGATGAACTCGTCACCCTGGCTTCCTGGCATGTACTTGACTGTTCTTATCATTGGAAGAGCTCAGGGCCTCCGTGTCGATGAGGGTGGCTGTGGTGCTTTTCAGCACAGCCCTGGTCTTTGTTTTGAGCATGACTTCTTGGCTCCAGAGTAGAATCCTCAACCTACCAGCACAGCTCCTCCACCCCACTGGCATAGACTTTCCAGCTTCCATCACTGACCTTTGGGCCTTCCCAGCACGGATCCATAAAAGAGACTGGCGTGAGTTCTTCTTGTGGGCTCTAGACCTCCAGTTGGACTCCTGGGAGGCATTGTCATGGGCTCTAGGTTTTCATCTGGACTCCTGTGAAACATTGCTGTGGGATTCAGGCCCTTGGCTAAATATTCTATCTCTTTGGTGTTGTGGATAGATTTTCTGCATTTTCTTGTGCTAACTCTGGGTGACCATCATAAATAATATTATAAATGTCCTGATTATAATTTTTCTCCTCACAACCACTGACTACAACATAGGAGATAAAGCCTGCTTGAAGGCAATGGGCCATGGTTTTGTTATCTTGAAGATTGTGTGTAGTTCTTGGCCCCTTCCTCTCTCTTTAGCTTTTTCCTCACTCTCTACTTCCGGGCCTCCATGAGGTAAGCCTCTTTCCTCTTCCACACCCTTCTGCTCTGATCTTTCTGCCTGGGAGCTTCTTTCTTGATTATACTGCAATCAACAGCTAAAATAAGTTTCCTCCTTTCAGTTGTGAGTGTTAGGTATTTTGTCCCAGCAGTGAAATATTGACCAATATACTGCTGCCTGTCTGATTTGGAAGTTTGGGTGGACTTGTTTACATACACATCCTTCCTGTGTGAGGAATTCATGGCAATTAAAACACAGTTCTGAAATGTAACTGTGAATGCCTAACTCAAGCTAAACAAACTTTTTCAAGCCTCTTGCCTCCCCCTCCTAGAAAACCTCTTCCTGTTTCTCCCTTCTTTGCTATAATTTCATTGCCTCTGAATTAGATGGAAGGGTCTATGATGGGAGAAGTTGCTCTGAATCTTTTTGAGCCTTTGGATGTTAGATCAAAGGAAACAGACATGTAGGCAAAAGAGAAAACTCAAGGAATGTGTAGATTTAGACACCCTTTTATTCTTTAACTCATAAAGAGAAACTCCAAGCTAGTTATCTAAAGCTCATATGAATACCAGGAAACAATTGCTGTGCTCTCTCCCTCCTATGAGTCCATAAAATTCAATATACATTAATATTTAATATACTAACCTAAAATGTTCTCTATATACATCTATATGCCTAACTGGGTAGAAAATATTCAGCATTTTTGTGCCCTAGAACACCATATAATGGCTAACATCAACCAGATGTTCAAATATCATAAAATTTGCACAAAGCATTAAAAAAAATAGCACTCAGGATGCCCAGATCTGTGGAGTAACTGAAGAAGTGATTTAAATCTGCCATGTGGACATTTTTCTTAACATTGTGCGAGCCATAGCAATTACAAAGCATATACTTTGGCCCTTAACGGGAATTGTAATGACATTTTTCCATTGGAAAGCAAGAAATCACCCCTATTTATCTCAAACAATGAGGGTATGTATGAAAATAAAGAAACCTTGAGTATATTCTTTAAGATATTACCTTTTTAAGAGACATTCACCCAGAACCGCCAATAGATAACTCCTCAAATGAACAGGGGCTCCAGGATGGAGGAATCATTAACATAAAAATTGCTGAAAGACATTTCTAATCAGTCATGGCAATAGTTGTTCCTTATCCACAGGGAATATGCTTCACGATTCCCAGATAATGCCTGAAGCCTGCACCAGCAACATACACTGTCTATGCTATGTTCTTTCCTAAGCATGCATAGCTATGACAAAATTTAGTTCACAAAGTGCACACAGTAAAGATGTAAAAATAACTTACCAAGAAGCCTAGTTATCGAGAACTCAGGAAAGGGTCCTGATTGTCTGTGTTAAGGGTACAGAGAGAAAAATAAGAAACAGAGATAAGTTTAGTAATACTTAAATGGCTGGGAAGTCAGTGTCTCCTGATGGATACTCCATCTCACACTCCTTAACAGCTACTATTCCTTGGGTCCATACAATGATAGGCAGGGCTAGCAAAAGATTTCAATTTCAGCAGAAGACTCAGACTCAAGATGGTGTAGATGATCATATGCTGAGGAGGATCTTGTCCTGGAGTAGAATCCTGGGATGACTCAAGAGGGTGTAGATGATCTTATGCTGAAAAGACTCAATGGGAAGTCTCAGTTGGGTGGTATTGATGATTCCAAACCTCCATTTCAGTATCCCTTAGGGAAGTATGCAAAATTAGCCACTGTGAATTTGTGGTCCCCAACTATTCAGTAACATCAGTGTACGATTTTTTCACTTATTAAATCAAGAACTTTCACTCTTTCACTAGAAAGGAAGCATCCAGTGGTTTTACTCCATCATATCTGAACAGCCAGCTTCAATCCCCTTGACCCCTGTGGTGATTAGGCTGCTCTTTGAGAGTTCCTTTTGTGAACCTAAGCACTATAACACTGTCACAGTTGATCAGGCGACTAAGACAGGGACGCAGGGACTGGCCACTGGGCAAGGAGGGTATGCAGTGTGGGTATGCCAGACAAAGGAAAGATCCATGTCCAGTACAAGACAGCTAAATCTCCCTCTGCTGCTCAGAATGATGTGCAATTTAAGTCTCATAATTGTGTGTTTATGGTTTTGCCATTTAATATTTCCATACTTTGTTGACATGGGAAACTAAAACCATGGAAAATGAAAATTCTGATAAGAAAATATTATTATTGTATCTGGTTGTCCCCTTTCCTCAAAATAGTATATTTTTTTTCTACTTACACTTACTCCTGCCTTGGTTACTGTCTCTGTGACTTTTCTCTCATTGCTGAGACAAAGTACCCGACACCCCAATTTAGAGGAAGAAAGCTTTGTTTAGCTCACAGTTTTGTAGCAGTTTTAGTCCATCACAGGATGGCTTCCAAACAGGGTTGCACATGATAGAGGAGTACACTTCATGGCAGCAAAGATAGCAAAAGCCACAAGCACAAAAGGAACTGTCCCTGGTGGCCAAAATGTAGCAAAGCAACAAGAGAGGAAGGTGAGACAATCCTTCTTCTATCCTTTGTAGCGTATGCAGGCTACCCGCCCTTAGGGAAGATGTTGCCCTCACACCCTTAAACCTAGCATTGGAACATGAATCAATCACAAGCTCTAGATTCAGCTACCTCCAAAAAAAAATCTATGACTGCATGAGGCTTTGTGGGGACAGCCAGACACAAACCATAACAGTTATATTTCATTTTCTCTTGAACATGAAGCCTCCTACCTCTTGCTAGGTGTTTTCAGAATACTGGTAAGGAACTTCTGGAGAAGATACCTCATAAGGACCTGTCAGTGATGGAGCTTTCCCCAAAATGGGATGCGGTTATGAGCCTGCTCTTGGCGTTGTAGCAAAATCACTATTTTTGCAAACCATTCTGCTTTTAGCCAAATTACTCTGAGCAAGTCATGGTCCTATGAATAAACCATGATTATGTCTTCTATTGTGTATGCAGTTGTCTAATAATGTACACAAAGATATCATCAAAAACACAACTATAGACAATAGCACACATATAAAAGATCATGATCCTTCAGAAGAGTCGGACATTCTTTTTTTTTTTTTTTTTTTAATTTTGCTATATTGGGAAGAATCCAACTAGCTAGCCTTTTTGGTAAGCTGCACAAACCATGTGGGGTCCAAGCAAAGAAAAGTCAGCACTTGCCAGAGAATCAGCCATGCTGGGACTGGGAGGAGACCACCAACCAGCCAACCAGGCTTTCTGGGAAGCCATGCAAGATATGCGAGGTCCAGTAAGAAAAAGTCAGATAGCACCTCTGGTGAGTCTCCCAGTGCCACAGGCTGAGAATTACCAGCTCCCCACCATCCCACCCCATAAGCAACTGGCTGGTTTGGAGAACAGGCTGAGTTGATATCACCTGAGGTACAAAATGCAGCTGAATGTTTGTATTGTTTGGTTGGCTTTGCAAGCCTGCAGCCAGCTGTCTGAGTATCTCTTGGGAGGATCAGAGTGTACAATACAGCAAATATGAGGGATTTCCTTCTATCTTGTCTTGGAAATCCAATATTGTTCCCAGTGTTCTGCTTTATTCTGATTGTTTTGCTTTATTCAAGATTCTGTTTTGATTGGTTTTATTGTGTTTTGTTTTGGGTTTGATTTTGCTATACCTGATGGAAGAGACAACTAGTATGTAGATAAAGATATTCTACAGTAGCCATTGCTGTTTTCCTAGTATCTTGCTTCAAAATTCTGTACCAATTTTGCTGCTTTTGATTGGCTTTGTTCTACTTTGTTTTGTTGGATTTTATTATCATTAAAATAGTAATTTTTTTCTATATTGTGCATCATACCAGGGTTTCATGCATGGTAGACAAGACTCCTCTACAGAATTACATCGCTAGCCTTATTTATTTACTTACTTATTTTGAGGCAGGTCCTCATTGTGTAGTTCAGGCTGGCCTTGAACTCACTATGTAGCCCAGGTTGACTTTGAACTCACAGCAATACACTTGCCTCAGCCTCCCGAGTGCTGGGGTTACACACTCTTTTTATCTTTAAGACAAATTTGCAATAAGGTATGCAGGCTGGCCTCCTTCCTCATCCTGCTGAGTCGCCATTTGCTTTCGTTTTTGTTTTGCTCAGTGGCTACTTGGGACCTGTTTTCCAGATGGCAGGTCACAAAGACACAGGAGGGTGAATGGAAACGCAAGACTTCCTTGGGCTCCATCTTCACCAACGTCCTACCATTCATTTCCTGTTGGCAAATCCAACACCCTCCCCAAACCCAAGACTAATATGCAGATAGAAAATATAGTTGTCTGGCCAGTGGATGAATCTACAGTCCTCAGAGTATATAGGTGTATATGTCTTGGACAGAGAACCTTAAAAGAATTGAGAACACTGGTCTAATTTCCCATGCTTGGTTCCTTAGTATCAATCTTCATAAATCTTTAGATGTTCGGCAGTGTGTTTATCCATTACTTTATTTATTCTTCACAAATGTATTAAGAGCATAGCAAAAAAAAAGAAAACATAAATAAAAAACAAGCTGACTTACATTAAGGGAAAAACAAAACCATTTTACTCACTTCATAGAAATATTTTTATTATAAAGAAATGAAAATAATCATAATTGCTGACATGCATATATAGCCAGTGTGTGTACTGACAAACATTTTCACTGCAAAAATGTAATATTATCATAATTCTCTAGCATTTAAAGACTAAGAGAGTTTGTTTTGGCTCAGATTTTCCACACCACAATTGGAATAAGGAAATGTGCAGATGAATAAGCAAACTTAAAATATTTGAACATTATATCCATAAGATCCACGAGAGTAATGCTGATTGTTTTGGTTATTTTTTCAGGTGATGAAGGGAGTATAATGGGTATCTTTGTCACACTAGGTACACATGAGCTCATCACGTCTGAAATGATTTTTTTTTTACATGTGTGACCAATTTATTAGACTTAAATGTATGGTGTAAGGTACATCCATTTAGCTATAAATGCCTCAAGTTTATCCTTCTTTATGGCTACATAGTACTCCGTGGTATTACAAAAACCATCTTTTTTTTTTTTAAAAGAGAATAAAACAAAAGGGGGCAGTACAGAGCAGATCAGAAGAGGACAACATAAGCAACACAGTACTTTACATTAAGTCAACTGGACATCAACAGTATCTAACGCCATATCTCTTACTCTGCTATAGTTGAGCATAGTTTCAACTACAATAATATCAAACATAACACAATAGTATAAAGCCATGCATAGAGTGAAAGAATTACAGGGCTTTCTGAACCGAAAAACAGAAATTGATCGATGGGTATTATAATATCTCATTTTTGATAAAAAGAAAAAAATTTGTTTGAACTATCACACATATTCAAATTCCAATGAGACACAATGTGGTAGATAGAACCAATGGTAATAGAACAAAAAAAAAGCATGGTAGGACTTCTAAGAAGGATAATATTAAATCAGCAATAGCTGTCATAATGTTTTCTTCAAAACAGCTGTTCATATCATCACGTATGATATAGTCAAAC
>PVJX010017171.1:5305-39012 GCA_004027295.1 Dolichotis patagonum | reverse complement strand
TGGCTTCCCTAATGTCTGGTCTTGAAGACCTGTAATGCCCTCCTCGTCCTGCTCAGATCAATTCCATACTAGGTTGTTTCATGTGAATTCCCTATATGTGACAATATGGACAACTATTTGGAAGAAAACAAGAATCAATATGATAGAGAGTGAATATCTCCAATTGTCTAGCTTTGAAATTTATGTCTTACATTGCTTTCTTGTGATCCGCTTTGCTCTATTTTGTTGTGTTTAATTTTACCCTATTGATATAATTGCATGTATATTTGAGTGGGTAAGATGGATGACCATATTGTTCTTTTTGTCAGATCGTGAAGCAGAACTGTTAACAGTCTCCCTGTTTGAATGTCTACTTTACATGTTTTAACATTGTAATTTGAACAACTAGTTCCAAGAAGTCAGTATGTAATTAGTCAAGTAATAATTTCTTAGTTTTTATTGTTGTTGTACTTTTCCTTTTTTCCTTGGACTACTGTATTGTCGCTACCCTTTATTCTGTTTTGTTTTGTTTTGTTTTTTCCTCTTTAAATAAAATTATAAAAAAAAAAAAAAGAATTTTGAGAAGTGATATGTCCCAGGTAATACAGTTTGGAAATAGCAAATCTGGTATTTGAATTCAGCTCTAAGTTGAAGTTTGTGGCTTTATATGAGAGGTGTTGCAGCCCCTTTTATGGTACTTATTACTAGGTACAGGTGTACTCTAAGTCTTACAATATTACAGAGCCCTTTCCATCTGAGCCTTTCTAGGTTGGTATGTAATAAAGGACATAAGGACAACTGTAATAGTAAGAGGTTATGACTTCCAACTTCTGGATTATCTCATTGTGTAACCATTTGAATGCACTGGTTTCTTAGGTACGAGTGTGTCAATTCCTTTGCTGTATAGTTGTATTCAGTTGTTCTGTGTTCTCCTTCATTTCAGGTTGTTATAGTGAGATGTGCTTTTAATCCCTGAGTTTAGGATGTCTTCTCACACAGTGTTCTTTAGTCTAGAATTCCTTCATCTTCCCCTCCTGTCCTTACCTACCCCTTGCTTGGCAGTCTTCTTAATTTAAGAACTTAGCTCTGGCATCACCTTAAGTAGTTTTCTGGACCTTCTCTTTCTCTGGGCTAGATGAAGCCCCCTTACTCTATGTTCCTTTATCCTTACATATATAGAACAAAATTTATAGTGTCACAGTGTATTAACACTTGTGTTCTAGTCATTCTGGATGAGCATTTTGGGGTTTTCATTTGTATCTGAGATATTTTGTGTCCATAATACCTAATGAGCTTATATTGAATTGTTGCCTGACCAAATTACTAAATGATTATTTTATTCCTAGTGTGAAGTTTTCCAGACAGTGAAAACCTAAGAACACTGTACATTATTTTTTTCAAATTGAAGGGCTATTTAATTGATCATTAATCATAAGATTAAAATATAATTTTTCATCTTTCTGTTGTTATATAGCACCACAGCCAAACTGTACCCACTGATAAGTTAAAAAGCTGTATCAGCTATTGTTATTATTCTTTGTTTTCTTCTGAGACAATGTCTTGTCATATAGTTCAGAAAACTGGCCTTAAACTCATTATGTAGCCCAGGCTGGCCTGGAACTCGGGGTTCTCAGCCTCCCCAGTGCTGGGATTACAGATGTGTACCCCACACCCAGCTAGAATAGCTACTGTTAAAAACTGTAACAACATGTACATTTTACATGTATTAAATAGGTTGCACTTCTTTATTACATTAACAGTTGCACAGAATTTTGAGTTTTAGGTAAATGTTAACTTTTTAAACCCATTTTGTTCTCCAAATTTAATGGTTTGCTATCAGGCATTGTAGTAATTCGTGCTGTGATTTTTATTTGTATTACTGATGTTATGTTTATTCACCGAGGGGCTTTAATTATCTCAAATATTTAATGAAAGCATTTTTCCAAGTTTAAGACATAATCTTAAAAATGTAATAGTTCAAAGTAGTCTGAGTACAAATAGAAATCCAGAGAGGCTTATTTCTTGTCAGTTTAAGTGTGATTATAATTTTCCAAAGTGATTTTCATCAATGAAAGACTTCTGCTTTGTTTGAACTTAATAGCTTATTTACAAAGGCAAGCTCAAAGATAAAAGTGAACATCTTTTGTCACTTTAAAAGAAATGCTAATAAGGGCTGAGGATGCAGCTGGGTGGTGAAACATTGGCTCAACATGTATGGGACCCTGAGTTTGGCCCACAGCATCACAAAAGTAGAGGAGAATGTAGTAAAACAAACAAAATAAAATAAAAGCAATGTTAAAATGTGTCCTGTATGTGTGTACGGAAGCTCTTAAACTGAAATATTGACAAGAATAAAGACACTATGTCGCCTATGTAATAATGAATGAGGGATCATTTTCCTTTCAAAAACAAAGTATGTAAAAGATCTCCGTGATTTTGTCCTACAACTGCTGGCATAGCAGATGTTTATTTGTGCACAGTCTTGGACTTGTAGACTAGACTGCCATCTGCTTTTTTCCCATGACTGAAGTGCTTCCCCTTTTGAACAGTTGTCCCACATTCCTGAAATTATCTCTTCATTTCCGTTTTTTTGTTTTGTTTTTTGTTTTTGTTATATCCTAAGGCTTATGATGGCAAGAACTTTATAGCTTTTTGTTTGCAATGTATAATGAGTGCTAAATTTTGTTGGGATAAGTAATGCAAACTAAGCCAAAACATGGATTGTTCTCCAGACATAATTGTTTGGGATCATGGTTATATTCAAAGCACTGTAGACCTTGGAATGCATTATAAATAGCTACAGAACAAGTGACATGGATTTAATGCTAAAATTATTTTAAACTAATTCACTATGTTCTAGTTACTTGAATTACCTAAAACATATTTAAAAGGCTCCATTGTTCATCTTCTCTGTTATAATCATTTACTATATTTTGTTCAAGAAATTATTTTGTATTTAAATCTTGTAATATTCATTAGTCTTAATTATTCAATTTATAATTATGAATTATTCAAACAAAATAATACAATTTGATTCTAAATATCTCATCGCTTCCTTAAGTAAATTCATGTTTTATGGGTTGATCATACAGATAAAATTTTCAAAGGGATAGAGGTACCTGGATCTTTCATATTACCTTATCTCTATAAATTCATAATCTGCTGTGTGTCTCTGTAGTATTTCTGCTACTGTCATCACCCACTGTGAGTTAGGGACAGGCCCTGAGGGTGCTGCTGCTATATAGTATTATATATATATATATAATACTGTATATAGTTATATATATATTATATCTATATCTATATCTATATCTATATCTATATCTATATCTATATCTATATCTATATAGTTTACCTTATTCTTAGACTGAGTCAAGTATAGATAGAACTTCATTTATTCCCCATAGTGGGCATGGAGTGATTGAAACATTTAGAAAAGAACAAACCTTCTGTATAACAAAGGAAATAAACATTTAATTTCATTTAGTAAAGTCAAAAGTTGAGGCTGTGCATAATTTGGCTTCGATATGTCTTCATTCTTTCTGTCTTTTTTTTTTTTTTTTTTTTTGCTTTTTGAGACAGGGTTTCACTATGTAGTTCAGGGTAGCCTTGAACTCAACTTTGTAGCTCAGGCTGGCCTGAAACTTGCAGCGATCCTCCTACCTCAGCCTCTGGAGTGCTGGGATCATGGGTGTGTGCACCACCATGCCCGGCACTATTGTATTCTGTATTTAATGAATGACCAATTTGGCTTTTTCAAGGCTGACTTTCTTCTTCCTCAGTTTGTGATCCAGTGACCCGTTCTTTCCTGGACTGCCTCACACTTCCATTGTTGTTCTTCCTTTTTTATATAGACTCTCAGAATATATCTGTAATTCAAGGAAAAAAGACCTTGTCCAAGAAATCTAGGCCTAGAAAAATTAAACAACACCTTTTACTGCTATCTAATTTGTTTTTAATCCTCCTTGGCTTTACTGCCAATGAAGAATGAGTACACTTACACGGTACCCTATTGGGGGTATTGCTGGGCTTTTCTTGTCATTTTTTTCCCTAGTGTTTCTGTTGTTGTTGTTGTTGTTTTGGTATCAAGAATTGAACTCAGGGCCTTGCACTTGCCAGGTAGGTGCTGTGCTACTGAGCTACATCCCTGGCCCTTTTTCTTAGTTTTTGAGACAAGGCCTTGCTCTGCAGTCTAGACTGATGATCTTGAAGTCTCATCTATCCCTCAGTCTCAGTATTCTGCATGCTGAGATTGCAGGTGTGCACCATCGTGCCCAGTTTTCCTTGTGGGCTCAACATGGCAGTTGCATTACATTACGGCTTTCTCTCTCATTCCCAAATCCATGGTGGTAATGGGCTGTCACCTTTTTCATGTTCAGAGGCTCACCCTGGAACTGAAAAAAGTTTTAGTATGGATTGAATCACCAAGTTATAGGATCATTATCATTGGCTTGTTTTTTAATACCTTTCCCGGGTTTCAGTAGTTCCTAGGAATTAGTTGCTTTAGTTTCTGATTCTGAATCTTTTATTGATTGGTCATACAAGCTTTGACTTTTTTTTTTAACTTACTGGGTTTGTGCTTCAGTTATAAAATTGAATTTTTTTCCTTGCATGGAGTTTAGTTATACAGTATTGCCAGAAATACTTAAACTTTAGAAATGTAAGAAGCTTCTTTCAAATTATGTTAGCATTTAAGTTAGTAACTGTGTTGTATATAAGGTTCATAGTTAGTAAGGTGCTACATATGTAAAAATAGTTGAACCTAGGACCTAGCAAATATTCTGTACTTTTATAAGATAAACAGATTTGTGATAATCCTGGAATTAGAGTACCTAAAAAGTTGAATCTTTTGCCATGATAAATTACTCAGAGTTACATTCCCTCTCCCTACCTCCATTTCTGTCTTCCTTAAATTATCTGTCTCAGAATTTTACTTTATTTGTTTAGAGAACAAAAGGATAACATTTTAAAGATATTTTTCATGAATTTTGCTTTGAATCTGTATTTCATCATTGTACCTCATAGCAGCCAGGAGATTGTTATATGTAGTAGGTTCTTAAATGTTGCTTCAGTGAATGAATTTCTTTTTACTAAATTAACAAAGAATGTGATTTTTGATTTTTTTATTATTTTAAGAAAGGTGACTCTTGTGATGGTGGGACTTGATAATGCTGGTAAAACGGCAACAGCAAAGGGAATCAAAGGAGGTAAGCTGAAAATATTTTTATGCTTACTGAACTCTATGTTTTTCTGAATTATCTACTTATCTATGATAAATTGCTTTATTACATACTAACTGGAGACAGACAACATATACTGCATTTCTTTATATTCTTAAAGTTGTGACCAATATGAATAAATTCTGGCTTCATGGTAACAGCTTATTACCATGTTTCAGATTTAAATAGATACAGAAACTCCTTGAGGTCTTTGATTAGCTTGGAGGGATTATAACTGTGTTCTACATAATAGGAAGGAAAAATAACATACTCTTTACCTTAAGGGTACCCATCTTCCACTTGTATTTTATTGACCAGAATTTAGTCACATGGCTACTCATACATGAATTGGGGGCATAGTTAGCTAGCATAGCATCTCTTGATGCTTTTGAAAGTCTGATGTGTAATTTTTTACAGTTATATTAAAGGAAGGCCTCTATCTATGTCACTAAATAGCTTTGTATCATATATGTTAAATCTCTCTGGACATATATTTAATTGATTAGTGTTAATTTAATGCTCTTCCAAACAATATAACAATGTCTAGAGTACTGAGTTGGGCACAGAGATTGTATCAACAGTGAGGAATCTTAAGATACATGACCTGGGTGAAAAGCTTTGAGGTATTTGTTCCTGAAAACCAATGACTGTGACAAGATAGCCTGCGTATCAAATAGTTGGAGAGCTTTCATTTACTAATACCTTATAACACTTAGTGTTAGAGGAGAACATTGTGTAACCACAAATTCTGTGTGACAGTGATACAAGTTATATAATATTGTATAAAGATTCTCCTCAAAATGTTTTTGGTACCACTTTTGCTATATTCTAGGTACTGTACATCCTTGCAAAGCATCCAGTGTCATTATCTAAGCCAGGGGTCAGCAAAATTGTTCTATAAAGGGACAATGAATTTGTTAGATTATGGGGTCAAATAGTTTCTTTTTGAACTATACAAGTCTGACACTAGTGTGAAAGCAGCCATAATAATATGTCAGCAGATGAGATCGGCCATGTTTCAAAGATAGTTCATTTATGGATACTAAATTTGAATTGAATGCAGTTTTCATATGTGAGAAAATATTTTCAGTCACTTAAAAATGTAAAATATATTCTTAGCTTGTGGGCTGCCCCAAAACTAGTAGCAAGGCATGTTTGATTTGTAAGTCATAACCCTGTGTTTGAACTGCTTTTTTCCTTCCTTCTTTTAAAACATTTGAAAAATCAGGTACTTTAGAATCTCTTAATCAGACCATCTTAATTTGTTGTGTGTACTTAACATTTTCCTGCTGTTAGGTCCCTCTTCTTATCCATTAACTCCTTTTTCTGATTCTAGAAAATGCTCAGCATAATACTTAATAAACTGAAAGTCACTGCTGTCTTCATCTTTGAACTTTCCTGTGCCCAATTTTTGTTCTTTATCTTATATTTACTATCCACCTGCTCCATTGATTGACTCTCTTTAAATACTACTTTTAAATTTTTTTGAAAATTTATTTGTAGTACTCGAGATTAATGCTCCTCATGTATTTGTAGTTTTGCTTATGTTGTTCCCACTTGTATTAATGGAGAGAATATCTATGTATCTTCAAAGATTTATAGATTGTCATGTAGTCTCCTCCTTTATAAAGCCTTTTTCCAACTATTACCACTCCAAGCTTGGCTAGTTCTTCTTTTTGTCATACTCTTGCTTATACCTACAACTTGTTTAAATCCAGAGTCTCAGTATCTTCCATCTGTAATGTCACTGTAGTGCCTGCCTTACCTTGTTTGTCTTGTGTTGTCTAGTCTTGTCTTACCCTCCCTCACCCCATCATTCCTTCTTTCTTTTCTTCTTTCCCTGTTATGGTTTGTGTTCAGATGGCCCCACTCAAGCCTCATGCAATCATGGAGGTGGCTGAATCCAGCATTCATGATTGGTTCATTGTCTGGCGCTGGGATTGGTGATGTGAGTGCTGCACCTGCCCAGGGGTGGAGCTAGCATACAGTGTAAGGGCAGGAAGGTGGATGTTTGCTTTCTCTCTTTTGCTGTTTGTGCTTGCTATTTGTGGTGGCCATAAATGGTGGCCCTGTCATGCCCCCCTGCTTTGGAGCCAACTGAGTATGGACTGAAACCTCCAAAATTGTAAGAAACAAACCTTCCCTTCCCTAATTTTGGGCTTCAGGTTTTTTTTTGTTTTTTTTTTTTTGTCTTTTTGAGACAGGGTCTTACTATGTAGTTTAAGCTATTGTGAGCTTACTTTGTGGCCCAGGCTGGTCTTGAACTTGCAACAGTCCTCCTACCTCAGCCTCCCAAGTGCTGGGATTACAGGCATGTGCCACCACGCTTGACGGGCATCAGGTATTTTCTCTCTACAACAAGAGAAAAGTAACCAAGACACTCCGCCCACTTTTTTCTTTCTTCGTGGTAATGAGGATGAACTCAGAGCCTCATATATGGTAGTCAAATGTTCTACCACTGAACTACATTCCCAACCTTTTTTTACTTTTTTATTTTGAGACACTCAGTTGCCAGTGCAGCCAGTGCAGTTGCTGAAACTCATGACCTTACTGCCTTTAACTCTTGAGTGTTGGCTCACAGCCCTGTGCCATCACCATTCCTCCTTTAACAATAGCTTCTTAATCTAGAAGTACCTTCTCTATCATGAACTTTCCTGTTTTCAATATCTACGTCTTGGCTGAGTGATTTTATTGGTTGGGACTAAAGCAATTGTGGTTCAATAAAGGTGCAGTTTATTTTCCTCTTGTAACAGCCAAGACAGGCTGAGTAGCTCAGCATGGCCTTCCACGATATTGGGGCTCAGCCCATCATCCTGTAGGTTATGCTGTTCTGAGTGTTCACCCACTGTGTGGCTTGAGGTAGCTCTCTGCAGTCTGTGTTTGAGCTGGAAGAGAGGTAAAGTTTGAAGGGAGGCCTTTCTCTTTTTTCGAGAGCATCAATCAAAAATAATTCTATCTCGTTAATTCATGTACCACTGACTAGACCCCACGCTTCCTGTTCATTTTGCTCATATCAACTAGCTAGACCTAGGTAGGCATATCTTTCTCCAGTTCTGTATTCAGGTATCTCACCAGTACCTAGTATTACTTTAAAATTGGCAGTAGTTGGAGTACTTACACTGTGGGACTTGGCAAGTACTATATATCAGTCCTCCCTACCGTATACCTCTTAATCAGCTGTTAAGTATTTAACATCATACTACTAGTTAGAATCTCCTGTTGTGGCTATTAGCTGCTGCTGAAAATTGTAATCTGTAATAAGTATACTTGTGGTTAGAGAGGGGAAAAAAAATCTAGGAATCTCTGATTATGTAATAGTGTTTCCTAATAGAAAACTATTGTTATTTTGAGTCTGAAAATTTTCCTTTGTGTGATTTGGTCTCTAGTTTTATTGGATATTAACAAGTCTTTTTATCTATTTTTTCCCCAGTAGACTAAGATATCTATAAGATAAAATGAATCTTACTGATTATTGTATTTTTTTGTTGTTGTTGTTAATTTTTTGAGATAGGGTCTTACCGTGTAGTTCAGGCAGGCTTTGAATTCACTGTGTAGCCCAGGATGGCTTCAGACTTGTGCTTGGCCGATTATCATATTTCTTGAGCCTTACAGGCTTAGAGTGTAAAAAATCTATAGTGTTTGTTGATCATATATTTATACTTTATCTTGGCTTTTCTAAATATTATAGTTTGACATACACTTTACTGAGAATCTCAAAATTGAGGGTCATGTAGTGTAGCTTTGCTTTGTGTCCCTGGTTCTTATATAATGCCTTTTCTGTAGTACCTTAAATGGTTGCCAGTACTATTGCAAGGATAGATAAATATGTAGAAAGGCAAAAGAAAGAATGACAGCTTCCATTATCTTATCAGTGTTGTAGTATCGAGGTTTGTGTCCTTTCATATAAGTGCTACAGATATGAAGATATGGTCCCATCTGTCAGGGAAAAATGCAGACTACTATGAAGATTATGTCAGAGTAGGTTATTGTGATAGAGAGTACAAGTGATACTAAAAGTAAGAAGGAATAAGAAAAGGATTTGCAGAGAAGGTATTTAGTCCCAGAAGCATTTAGTCTGATATCTTGAAACACAAATCTTGAGGAGGAATCAGAGACAAGAGTAAGAGGGTGTTCTACATCCTGAGTTTTGTAGTCCTGAAGACCCAGATTTCAGCAGTAGGGGCTTTTGAAGTCGTGAGGACTTAGAGTCGAATCTTTACTAACTGACTTTACTGACCATACAATTTAGACAGTTTTTTTTCCTAATCTTAAGTGGCTTATTACAGTTATTGCTATTACTTTATTTGTGCTTATATTGTTCACCCTTCCTAAAATGTTGTTCTTCTTCCTATATTCACATTCTGTTTCTCTGAAACCTTGCTAGTCTAAAACTCAGCCCTGCCTTTTTACCCTCTTCCTCCTGAATGCCTGTACACTGTCCTTTCCAAGCTTTTTCTCAGAACATGGAAATTTTGTCATACGTTTCAATTTATCTGTGTAGTAGCATATCTTTTGCTACCCAGTGTCCATGCACAGAATTTTATGTAGTGAGGGAAATAGTCTATATTGGCTCTGTCTAGTAGGGTGGGCCACTAACTTATGTGTGGCTTCTGAGCATTTGACATACAGCTGATATAACTGAGGAATGAAATTTTTAATTTTATCTCATCCTAATTCATTTAAAATGTAAAAGCCTCATGTGTGTTGGCTGTTATTTTCGCCCTGCAATGCTAAATTCACATGGTGTAACATTTCTGGTAGATTCTAGTGAATTAAGTAGGTGAAAAAAGAGAGAAATCTTGAACTTTTTTCTGTAGTCAATGAGGTTTTACTAATTTTTTTTTTTTTTTTTTCTTTTGGTACCGGGGATCGAACTCACGACCTCATGCTTGCAAGGCAGACGCTTATGCCGCTGAGCTAAATCCCCAGCCCGAGGTTTTATTAATCTTCAATGAGTTCTTCCATGGAAAGAAGCTCTTGCTCACTTTCATTTAGCCTAAAGACTTTTGCAAGATGAATCTTAATAAAGTACCATTTTAATCACTTTCATTGTATGATTAGTCTATCATCAGTGTCTCCCCATTCTCTGTCTTCAGAACCCTCTTCACTCTGGCTTCAGACTGCATTCATAGTCTTAAGGCTTTGCCCTAACCATAGTGTTCAATTTGTTGTTACATCTTTCACATTTCCATTTACCTTACTTAAATTGTTCTCTGCACATTAAATCCTACCTAGCTTTCAGGCCTAAACTCTTTTGATTCTTTAAATGTTCATGGTTTTCTTTGTAGTTCCACAGAAGTTATAGCAGTCCCTGGGGATGGCTATGGTATTGAAGAACTGAAACCTATATTGTTTGTAAATTGAAGGATAAATAGGCTTAAAGGCAAGAATTCATTCA
Organism: Dolichotis patagonum; assembly: GCA_004027295.1. Classification (NCBI taxonomy): domain Eukaryota; kingdom Metazoa; phylum Chordata; class Mammalia; order Rodentia; family Caviidae; genus Dolichotis; species Dolichotis patagonum. Next base: position 28,416 of record PVJX010017171.1, on the reverse strand, counting down.
TTTATTATTAAATACCTACTGTGTGTTAGGTGCTAGTTTTATTCCAGTATTTTTTTTAATTCCTATTTGCGTGGAGTGAAAACTCTAGTTGAATATTTTCTAGTATCTAGTGTCTACCTAAATGAGTAGGCATGACTGTAGTTTCTGCTGCATGAGCAAATGATAAATATCCTACTCTGTATTAGAGTAATGATGGATAACAATTTTTATGTCATTTAAGTTATGAAGTTATTGTTATTAACTTAAACTCTGAAGATTGTTTCTTTTGTGTCATTTGAAACAGAGCATCCTGAAGATGTAGCTCCTACAGTTGGATTTTCCAAAATTGACCTTAAACAAGGAAAGTTTGAGGTCACCATCTTTGATTTGGGAGGTGGAAAAAGAATTCGGGGAATTTGGAAGAATTACTATGCAGAGTCCTATGGGGTAATATTCGTTGTGGATTCCAGTGATGAAGAGAGAATGGAAGAGACAAAAGAGACAATGTCAGAAGTGCTAAGACATCCTAGGATATCAGGAAAGCCTATATTGGTGTAAGTAACATTTGTATTGTAAACCTAAAGGCAGTGACATTAACCAGTGAAGTAATTTATCTGTTACAAAATATTCAATACCAAAATAGTTGGGCTCTAGTACAATAAAATATAATATATACAGTAAACTGTGAGTTACTAATACACTGGGGCCTACTTAAAATATTGTCTGCAGGGATGAAGAGTTGAGGGTTTATTATGAACAAACCTTGTAATTAGATCTCTTGGGTATTCAACTCTGTAAAAAGATTTACTTTTTAGCAAATTTTGCCTTTTGAAATAGTCTGAACAGAGTTCTAGAATAATTTTCAATGTTTTCCCCTTATTTAATAACATTTTTCTGTTGTCTTTTTTTGGAGAGTATTTGTATTTGAAAGTTATTTAAATAGCTTATTTTTTTATGCCACATTGATTTCTCAATCTTTATAAAGTTCTACCATTGCATATTACATTGATAATCTATATCATTTTGTCCCGATGCATACACCATTTAAAGATCTGATCATGGACTTTTGTGTTTGTATTATTTAGGCCTAGTTAACTCAAGATGGTGCTATGAGTCTGCAATTACTTTAACTCGAGGTTAACTGAACATTTGCCTTTGCCATCTCATTTCTTTTCCTTCACTCCTTAATTTGTAACAAGGCTTTTTTTTTTTAGTTGACTGGTGTTATGTGGTTAGATGCAAAACTTTAAGTATAGTTTCTCAGTGCTCTTTAGTAGTGAAGAAACATTTTTTAATATGGCATTTTGGAAGCTTTAATTACAGAAGTCAAAACTTTACATCATTTCTTGATAAAGTATATTCTTCCAAATTTTTGTAAGGCAGTTACTTGATTTATAATTAATTCTCACCTTTATTGAATCTGAAGTTAACTTCAACAGATACATATATGAAAGTGAACTTTGTTGAACACTCATAGGCCTGATTAGTCTATAAATGTTTAAGCAGAGTCAATGATTTCTAAAGGACAAAATATTAATGACTGTTGGTCATTGGTAAAATAATTGTGTGTACATTTTAACCAAATAGTCTTTAATTTGGTCTTTCATTACTTTATTCTTCTGCGCATTTATTCATTCATGCATATTCAGTCCAACATGTTTTGAGCACCTACTGTGTGCCAGCCATTTTGCTGAGAGTATGTGTTTGGAAACAAAAACAACACACCTCTATATATGACTTTCCTGGAGCTTTCATTCTAGGGAGAAGTACCTAATAAATAAAATTAATAAATCATGTCTTATATTGTGATGAGTGTGTTGAAAACAGCTTCCCATAAAGGGAGATCAGGAGCATATGGTGGTGCGATGACAAGAACATAGTGCTCTCATAATTCAGATAATCCTTGCAGGCTAAGAGGGAGTCAGTCATGTAGATGTCAGTGGAAAAGCCCCAGAGCATTATACAATTGTTAAGGAACCACAGTGATTACTGAGTAATCAGATAACTGGCAGCAAAATAGATGCTTTCAGTTCTGTCATCTCTTGCAGCTAGTGCATTTAAATAGAAAAAACTAAGAAACAAACAAACATGACTATGTGTATTGATTTACCATTATAATTTTTATAGTTGATGAGCACTAACAAAGACATTAGAATTTATTGTAGGTATTGTAACATGTTTTTAAAATACAAAATGTTTTGTTATTTGAGCAACTTTTCATAGAAGCTTTTAAAATACATTTTTGTTTTAGTTGACATATAGTAATTGTACATGTTTATGGGGCACAATGTGACATTTTAATGCATGCAAACAGTATGTAATGATTAGATCAGAGTAACTGGCAGATGTGTCAGTTCTTTGGATTGGAACATTCAAAATGTTTTCTACTACCTACTTTGAGATATTCAATTAATTGTCCTGAACCATAGTTATCCTTCTGTGCTATGAAACATTAGACTTTAGTCCTTCTGTCCAGAGGGTACTGCACCTTTGTGTCTATTTATAATCCTTTTCCCCTCCTCCCTTTCCCCATACTCTTTCCAGTCTCAGGTAACCACTGTTTTATTTTTTATTTCTTTAAAATCAACTTTTTATCTTCTACGTATAAGTATTGGTCTGTCTATGCCTAACATTTTGCTTAATACACTGTGCTCTAGTTACATTTATGTTGCTGTAAAATGACAGGAGTTCATTCTTTTTTATGACTGAATAATGTCTTCTTTTATGTTGTGGTTTATATCTGGATATCCCCCAAAAGCTTCATGTGTTCATAGGTGGGACTTTTGGAAGGTGATTGACTCATGGGAGTGATATGGTTGACTTGCTGTTAGGAGGTGGATCTAATTGGAAGGAGCAGATCATTGGAGTTGTGACCTGAAAGGGTATATTTCCATTTTTGGCTCCTTGCTTCCGTCAGTCCTTTATGGGCATCGTGATGAGAGTAGCTTTCCTCCTCTGAGATGCCCTTCTAACTTGCTACTTCAGTCTGGATGCCATTGGATGCCACAAGGACTAAAACTTCTGAAACTGAGCCACAAGAAACCCCTCCTCCTTTAAATTCCAGGTGTCATGGATTTTGTCCCAGCCAGGAGGAAGTGACCAAGACTACATTTTTTTTATCCATTCATCTGTCAATAGTATTTTTGGTGATTGTGTTTCTCGGCTCTTGTGAATAGTGCTTCAATAAACATAGGTGTATAGTATGTCTTTGATATAATAATTTCATTCTTTGTACTTGTTGCTGATCTTTTCAGGTTTTCTATAGCTTCATGGTTTCTATGACTTCTTAGTAATCTTGGTAGGTTTATATGTCTCCAGAAATTTATCTACTTCTTAAAAATTTTCTAGTGTAATTGGGTAAGTATTCAAAATGATCCCTAATGAATATTTGTATGTCTAATTTCTTTATTGGAATTTTCTCTACAACTTTTATCTGCTTAAAAAATCTGTTGTTTCCTTGGTTTTGTAGTTCTTGGTCTCTATTTTTGCTTATTTCTGATCTGATCTTTTTTGTTTCTTTTCTTGTACTAATTTTGGGGTTGAGATGTTTTCCAATTCCTTGAGTTACATTATTTCTTTGAAGTCTTTCCATTTCTTTTATGAAGGTTCTCATTCCTAGATACTCTTTAGAACTCCTTTTGTCATATTCCATAAATCTTATGTTGCATTTTCCTTTGTTTCAAGAAATTTTTAAGGCTTTCTTTTAATTTCTTCTTTGACCTGGGAGCTTCTCAAGAAACTTTTGTTTAGTTTTTATGTATTTGTACAATTTCTAAAGTTCTTTGTGTTGATTTCCAGCTTTATTCTACCATGCTTAAAAAAGATATGTCCTATGGTTTCAATGTTTTTGAATTTCTTATGTATTTCTAATCTAACATGCTCTATCTTGGAGAATATTCTGTGGCTGATGAGAAAAATCTATGTTCTGCCATTGTTGGATGGAATATTCTCTAGAAATCTGTTGGATTTTTTTTAATAGTAAAAACTCATGTTTCTTTGTTGATTTTTAGTCTGGGTAATCTGTCCATTGAAGAAAATAAGGTGTTGGAATCCTCAATTTTTACTTTTTTAATAGTCTGTGTTTTCCTAAGATCTACTACTCTTTGTTTTATATAATTGCATGTCCAGATATTGGGTGCACATATATATTAAAATTGATACTTTCTTTTGAATTGATTGCTTAGTGATCATCTAGTGATCTTTGCGTCTTTTTGCAGTTTTTGATATAAAGTCCTTTTTATCTTTTATCTATTCCTATTTGCATTTGGCTCCCATTTGCATGATGCATCTTTTCTCATCTCTTCACTTTTAATCTGTGTATGTACATACTGATGAAGTGATTTCCTTGCAGGCAGCATATAGTTCTGTTTGGGGCTTATTTTTTAATCCATTTAACCAGGCTATCTTTTTATTGGGAAATTTAATCTATTTACATTTTCAAGATTATTATTTAAAAGTTAAGAAGTATTTCTGTCATCCATTTGGTTGTTTTGTATATGGTTCCTTTCATCCTCTCCTATTCTTTATCTTTGTGGTTTATTGCATTTCTGTATCCAATAATGTTTAATTCTCTTTAGTTTCTCCTTTGGGAATCTGTTATGTTTTGTACATTCACATGTTTTTCTGATGGTAGTTATCATTCTTTTGCTAATAGTATAGGGCTCCCTTAAGCATTATTTGTAGGGACAGTCTGGTGTTGATAAATTCTATCAATTTTTCCATGTCTTTGGAAGAATTTATCTTTCCTTCATTTCTGAAAGATGACTTTTCTGGTTTTCCTATTCTAAATTAGCAGGTTTTTGTTTTGTTTTGTTTTGCCTTTTGTTTTGTTCTGTTTTTCGTCTTAGGACTGTAATATTTCTCCTGGGAAGTTTATTGTCAGTCTAATGGGAGTTACCTTATATGTGACTTCACACTTTTGTTACTTTCAGAATTCTTTCTTTGCCTTGTACTTTTGACAGGAGTGAATCATTTTTGGCTAAGTCTATTAGGGTTTTTTTGAGCTATTTATATCTGGGTATACCTAAGATTTGAAGTTATTGGCAGCTTTTTTGTTGAGTAGGTTTTTTCTTAATGCCTTTTCCTTTCTCTTTTTTAGAATACTCATAATACAGTTTGTGTTTTTGCATATCATCTCTTAATGATGTTTCATAATTCTTGAAGGCTTTATTTTTTATGGGTTGTTTGTGTTGGTCTGATTGAGTTACTTCCAAGGACCTAACCTTGGCCCTCAGAACTCTTTTCTTTTGCCTGATCTATTTAGCTGTTGAAGTTTTTGTCTGTACTTTTAATTTCATTTATTTAATTCTTGGGCTACAATATTTGTGGAGTTTTGTTTTGTTTTGTTATATATCCTCTCTGTGTCAGCCTGGTGTAGTGACACAAGTGGGTATTTAATCCCAGTACTCAAAGGCTGAGGCAGGAGGATTATCAATTCAAGGCCAGGCTGGGCTATATAGCGAGGCCCTTTCTCAAAAACAAACTATCAAAAAAGCTTTCTTTGCTAATCAATAATATCATGAACTGTTTTCCTAATTTTGTTGAATTGTCTGGATTTTTGTCTATCTACTTAAGTTTCCCAAAAATTGTTGTTTTAAATTTTTTTCCAGGCAATTAGTTCATCTCCCCTTTCCCTTTGGGGTCTATTGTTAGATAGTTATTGTGTTCTAGTAGAGGTGTCATATTACCTTTTTTCACTCCTTTGGTGTCCCTACATTGATGTTTATGTATTTTGGTGGATCAGTTGCTTTCACCCATTTTATAGGATGTCTTTTAGAGTAAAGGACTTTTTCTGTCATTGTGTCCTAGGGTGTTGGTTGGAAAGATGGCACTCATTTTTTTCCAAGTGGGCACTTTAATGTAAGGTCTCTGTATCTTCTTCAGCTGTAATCAGTCTCAGCAGTACCTGTAGGATGTCTCAGGTGCTTAGTCTTCATGGGTTGGGGGACTGTGTTTCTATCAGGGATACAGATCTCTTAAGTTAGGAAGGTTTCTAGTAATTTTACATATGGAATGTGTCAGTTTCTGTGGGTTGCCTGGGGGCAGGGGTACCCTGTTAGGTGTATGTGTGGCATATAACTGTTACCTGTTAGTGTTGAGGTCTACATGGGGCAGGGCCACAAGAGGACCAGGCCACACCAGTAGGTCTAGACCAAAAGGTGCCTATGAGTGTCTCAGGGCTCTTGAGTGACTTCATGTGGCCTTCAAGGGGCCGACCTACAAAGGGAAGGTTACATAGCCGATTCCCAGGGTTTAGGTTGGGCCAGGCCACTAGCCTGCTTTTCAGGGACTTAGTAGGCCACTCTTCTGTAAGAGTCACTCAAGTGCTTTTTGGAGCTGTCAGATGATGGGTGAGGATACCTAGTTGCTCCTCAGGGGCTTTGACATGCCGAGCTGCTCAGGGTAGGTGCTCCTCTTCTTCTTGGGTGAAGTATGTGAGTGGGTCACATCATATGTGAGGGAGTGGAGCTACCTGGAATAGGTACTGCTACTGCGTTTAGCTAGATTTGTAGTGAGAATTGAGGTAAAAGGCAGAGCAGAAAAATTTGAAAACCTTAAAAGAACTATATGTAAAGTTGGGGCCAAAGAATGTGTGGCTGGTGAAGAGACTGGTCACTAAAAAGAAACCAAGTATTTTGTATAAGGAGAAGAAAAAAGATGCTTTGAACCTTGAAATCAGCAATGGGTCAGCCATCCAAAGATCAAGGTTACAAAACCATAAACTTTCATTCTAGAAGATAGTTCCTGGAATTCTTGATTAAGAAGGATCCTCTGCAGAATTGGTTTGCAGGGATTTATTTCACCATGCTCAGGTATCTAGGTACTCAGAGGCCACAGCAGTCATGAATAGGGCCTGGTTATTGCTCCTGCTGGAAGCAGACATGGCTGTTGTCCATGTGATGTTGGTTTTACCAACATTGAGCCTGAAACAGTTGTGGGATGATGGAGTCTTCCACCCAGACTTTGAAGGAGGCCCTAGAAAGCCTAGCAGAGAAGGTATGTGAAGCTATGAGAAAGAAGCCAAAGATTCAGTGGATACCACAGCAAGAGTTCTTTCCTTTAGTTGATGTTTCTCAAATTACAAAACCGGTATACTCTTACTATAATAAATGAAACAATGTGAGACTATGTAAAGAATGTAAGAGTACTTTTTAAAATGAGAATTTGATAACTCAGGTGTTCTTTTACTTAAAGTCCTTCAGTTTTCCATCATAGCTCCATGGAGAAAGGAAATTGTTTTGTTTGTTTGAACCAAAGCACTTAAAAATAATACCTCGCACATACTAAGCTAGGCATTGAAAAATCTATTGGATTGTAGTTGAGAAAGGTATCCATCTGAGCTCTGCCAAACTCAAAACTAGGAGCAAGTGGGCTATGGAGAAGTAGGAGCAAGAGACATATATTAGGAGGAAAATGATAGTGATCTTTGTTGCACTTAGTCATGTCATTCCTGCCTGTAGACCTCTGATCATTTATCTGCCAAATAGATTTTCAGCACCTAATTTATTTTGTTTTTCCTTTGAGCCTAAATTAGTTGATGTAGGAGGCACAGAGCCTGTCAGAACTTATTTTAATAACCATAATTACTTGGATAACTTTATTCTACCACCCACCCTCTCACAATAAGATACAAAGAAAACCAACAGGGACTGGGGATTTAGCTCAGTAGCTCAAGTGCTTGCCTGGTAAGTGCAAAAGGTCATGAGTTCAATTCTTGGTACAAAAAACCCCACCAAAACCCAAAAAAACAACAACAAATTTCTGAGAAGCATCAGTCAATAGAACGAAGTAAAAGAAAATAATTAGAATCTTTTCTATAATCACAAAATTACAACTTGATAGTTAGAATTTATTATTATGTATGGAAAACTGTAGATGACCACAGTGGCAGGTCCTGAAAAATCTTCTGCTCTTTCCTACTTGCTTCTGCACATCAGCCCAACAGCATGTGTAGTTGTGAATAGTCCCTTGATCAAATTGTACTTGAAGTCAAGGATTTGAAGTTTTTCTTGAAAAGTCAGAATCATAGCTTTACTTGACTACTGAGTATTATTAACTCAAAATGAGGAAAAGTTCAAAAACCATTAACTTTGAGAAGGAATTAAGGCTTTAGGAAATTGATCTAAGAGTAACAATGAAAAAAAAAAAAAGAAAAAGAAAAAGCGGGGCATGGTGGAACACACCTGTAATCCCAGCACTTAGGAGGTTGAAGCAGGAGGATTGTTGCAAGTGCAAGACAAGCCTGGGCTGCAAAGTGAGCTGAAGGTTAGCCTGAACTGCATAGTGAGAGCCTGTTTCAAAAAGATGGAAAAAAAGAAAAAAAAAGAAAGAAAAAGAATAATAGTGCATTTGCTTGTGTCTCTGCAAGTTATTTTACTTCTTTGAACTTCGTAGCTAAATACCTTTCCTGCAGTTAAAGTAGTTGTAAAACGTAATACCATTTGGTTCAGCTATATATAGTAATGTGAATAAGACTGTTATTAAGTATATCCTAATTAATTTTTAATAAAAAGATAAAAATTCTTTGCATTCCTTCTAAAGAGTAAAAATAAATGTCACACAAACATTTTTCACTGTAAATTATGTTAACTTGTTTTCCAGGAAGATCTCTTTTCTCTCTTCTATTAACTATGGAGACTAACTTTAGCATCTACTCTTACTAACTAAGGTATGGATTATGTTACTGCTGTGGTTTGGATTCTGAATATCTCCCTAAGGAACATGTGGTAAAGCGGTCCCCAGTATCACACTGTTGGGAGAAGACAGCCTTTAAGAATGGGGCCTAACAGGAGGTCATCAGGTGATTGAGAGCATGCCTTTGAAGAGGATAGTGGGACTACAGACTCTTCCTCTTCCTCTTTGTTCTGTGCTTCCCAGTCCTGCTTTGACACATGCTCCCACCATGAGATGCTGCCAGCCACAGGCCTAAAACCAACAGGGCAACCATTTAGGGACTTAAATCCTTAAAATGATGAGCGAAAATAAAATAAATCTTTTTCTCTTTATAAGTTCATTGTGTCACATATTTGTTAGAGTAACAGAAAGCTAACACAGCAAATTAGCACTTAGAAATAAGGTCATTCCTCCATACCTAACAATGTGGAAAAATGCAGAATTGGTCAGCAATGTGGAACTGTTTGGAGGAATGGACTAGAGAAAGCCTAAAAGCTTACTGGGCAATTCCTGGGGAGGGGGTCAGAAGATTAGAATGCTGATGTATCTGGAGCTGATCAGATTCCTAATCTTTCAAAATGGTATACAACAAAGGTGTAGATAAAAGAGTCAAGTAATACGGCTTTTGGGGTCCAGTAAGATCAGAACTGTTGTGCAGCTAAGATAAAGACTTCTCTAGACTGTCCATATTTATTGCACCCTTAACAATTGAGGGGGTTGTAGAAAGTGGGGGGCATGTCTGAGGCAAAAGCTGAGTGAAAATGAACAGACCTTGAGAAATTAGAGCAAAGACATTCAAAGCAGTTAATCTTGCTAATTAAGAGAACTGCCTTTTCTCTAAGGTCAGCAGTTTACTGCTCTTGATTTGGAGTGAGAACCAGATGTCCTTAGCTGAGGCCTTATTTTGGCCTTCAGAGGTTGTGAATATGCGCTTTTCCAACAAGATCAGAGAGCCCTTACTTAGCTACTAAATTCAAAGAAGTAAAATAACTTGCTTGAGCTGTAGGCAAATGCAACTTAACCCTTACACAGCCTTGTCCCTGACACTAATATAAGTGTGGAAAATACAGGTTATGCTGACTAGGTTTCAGACAAAAATGAAGACTATAGAGAACTAGGCTGAAGGCTTTCCTTAGTACATTATGGTGAAGAATTTTGGAGCACCATTGTATGTGCTTCCTTTCTCACCAACCTGCAAATTTTCCATCTCTCTGTTTTCCTCTTTTTTGTCTTTTTGAGACAGGGTTTCACTATGCAGTTCAGGATGGGCTTTAGCTCACTTGGTAGCTGGGGCTGAACTTGCAGCAATCTTCCTGCTTCAGCCTCCCCAGTGTTGGGCTTACAGGCATGTGCCACCACACCTAGCCTAGTTTTGTTCCTTTTTTTTTTTTGTTTTTAATTTCAAACATAGCAAAACCCAACAAAACAAGACAGAACAAAGCCAATTAAAACAATGCAGCAAAATTGGTACAGAACTTCAAAGCAGGATACCAAGCAAACAACAATAGCTGCCATAGTAAATTTTTTTTTTATCTTCACAATACTTGTTCATTTCATCAAGTAGCAAAATTAAACAAACAAAAAAAACCACATTAAAACCAAACAAAACAGAATATTGAATAAAGCAAAATAGTTAATCAGAACACAGCAAAACAGTGAAGACAATATTTGATTTCAAAGACAAGATAGAAGGAAATCCCCCTATATTTGCTATATTGCATACTGTCATCCTCCCAAGAGATGCTCAGACTGCTGGCCCCAGGCCTGCATAATCATCCCAAGGATACATGCGTTTAGTTGCTTTCTGTACCTCAATTGCCATCAACTCAGCCTGTCCTCTGTACCATGGGGGGAGGAAGGGGACATGAACAGTGTTTGATTCTCAGCCCCCACACTGGTAGGCTCACTGGAGGCGCTGACTGACTTTTTTTGCCCTGGATTCTGCGTGGCTTGCATGGCTTACCAGAAAGGCCTGCTAGTTGATTTCTTGGCTGGTTCCCCAAATCGCAGCATGGCCGATTCTCTGGAGACGCTGACTTTTCTCTCCCTGGAACCTGCTCAGCTTGTGTGGCTTACCAGAGAGGCATTTTGTTCCTTTTTATTCCAAATTCTAACAGTAAATTTGAGTAGAAGCAACTTGAATGCTTGGTCCTTGAATACACTGCAGCCTTAAAATTTCCTCCACCAGGTGGAGCAGTGGAGTAGTTCATCACTTTTAAACAGCCTGTCCCATTAAGTGTGGGGCATGGACTAAAGGCAGCCAAATTGAGAATGACCTGAAGACCTAGCAGGAGGCCCCACCTCTTAGAGGTTCCACCAACTGCCTGTATTTCTAGGTTGAAGACAAACCCTTTACAAACACGTTTAGCTTTGGAGGAGGTCATTCAAGCATAGCAGTTATTTATCCATACCTACCTTTACCCACATAATCTTGTTTTAACCATTTGTAAGTGAAGGAAAATAGGACTTCTAGCTAGATAGCACTGAAGTCAACAGTAATCCCACCTTTTATGATTAGCATTCAATTTATTTTCCATTAAAAAATACAAAGTGCTATTTTTAATTAACTGAATTAAACTGAGTTCTATATTAAATACCTTAACGTATTGAAATTTTCAGCTGTGACTCCAAGGCTATCAGAAGCCACTTGTTCTTTCTGTCACTTCTCGCATACAGTCTTGAAAGTTGTCTCAGAGAGATGATAAATTACCCTCCAACATACCTTTATCTTTTCTTTTTTTTAATGAGTTAAAGTTCCCAATACTGTTAATCGGAATAACTGAAGACCTACAATCTAAAATTTCCTTACAGAATAATAAGTTTTTCTTGTGTATAATTGGATTTTGCCATTATATGTGGTTTGCTTTTCTGTAGAGCTAAACATTGTAATATAACTTTTGATCAAATCTTGGATACTTACAGCAGAAGAATGAGAGTGAGAATGGGGGGTGGGGATGGGGGAGATAGGTTGATTTTCACTCAAGGAAGAAAATATAGCATCTTTGATTTTACTAGTAGTTATGAACATTTTAATATAAAAGAGTTCTGTGACTTGGGGTCCTTTCACCATGAGTGGCCCTTGGGCTTTCTGAAATCATACACAAATTCTGAATGTATGTGCATTTTTCTTTGGAAGATTCTTGGTATGCTAATTCCAAATGCCAAAAGTAATTTGTGCCACATGGAAGTGAGTTTCTATGACAGGAGAAACACTAACCAGACTTTTATTATTACTTTTTCAGTATGAAATGTTTTCTCCAACCTTTATATGCTTATTGACTCACCTTATTTCTAGACAGTGTAATAGAAAATGTTAGTATTTACGTTTTTGATTATACTTTAATGTAAGTCCCCAAGGAAAATTAAGCAGCTTATACATTATTCTAATACTATCATTAGAAACTGAGTCAAATGTACTTTTATTATGTTAGACCTTTAAATAATAAGTAGGAGAATCTAGATCAGTTTATAGAAGGCTGGAGACTCATAGGTGTCTACTTATGTTACACAACCAGTTGATTCTTACAGTTTTCAGTTTCTTGATTTACTAATTTCATCCTTGGAAACTCATACTCACTGACTTTATAGGAGACATTAACTTAAGATTTGTCTTCTTTCATTGCCACTCTACAAGCTGTCATCTTCCTTAATCTCATTTACTTATAGTGTTGACCCACCTCCACACTTCCTCACTGAGCACTTCCTTTAATTTCTTACAGTGGAGCATTCAGCTCCCCTTGTAGCAGCTGTAGTTTATCGTAAAGCATTTCATCTGGTTGACTTTGTAGGTCAACAAACTTAAGCATTGGAAATTTGAAGTTTCCTGTCTCTATCTCGCTGGCGAACTCCTCACCACTTTCTGTTTCATAACAAAACAAAACAACAACAACAAAAAAGAAAAACCTGTTTGACAGTGGTGATCAGCAGTGAGATGTCCATGGACTACCAGCATCTGGATCTGCCCAGAGCTCCAAAATTTAAAGGGCGAGGCAGGGATGCTGTGTGTTTGTTTTCCAGAGGTTCTTTAGATCGTTCTAATGCACAGGAAAAATGGAGAACAACTGAGGTAGGAGAAAATGTGGGCTTTGGAGTCGGACAGGCCTTGGGTAGGTCACTTATTCTAAGGTTTTTTTGTTTGTTTGTTTTTTGTTTTTTTAATCCATTTTATTTCAAGGAAAAAAAAACCCTAAATTTCAAAATGTGTCAGTTGGGACAGCAATGGCACATACATTGCACATTGTCATCCCCAAATCATTCACCCTTATTCTGAGTTTTATGTGTGCAGTTGTAAATAAGAATTCTTATACCTGCGTTGTTATGTAAATTCTAAATAATGCATTTAAAACGTCTAGTGCAGTGCCATACCAGTTTTCTGTAAATGTGACAATGGATTTGTATTTTATTGTTGTTAATAATATGCTATGTACAGGTGAGATGAATTAGAAGAGCTGATTTCAAAGGATTTTAAGCTATATAAAGCTTGCGAATGCAGAAAATAGTATAATTTAGTGGTTATGAATATGAGCCGTAATGCTCATGAATAATTTTTATCGTCTCATACATACAGAACCTGTAGATTTTTAATATGTATTGTGTGCCTTTAACTCTTTCAAGAATATCTTTTCTCTTTTAGATTGTTATATTTAGAAAATCTTATACTTGTACCTATTAAATATGGGTATAAAATACTGTATTTAAATATTCATAGTTAAATACTATTGTATCTTGCTTAGGTTCAGATTATAGTAATTAGTTTAAAAATACAGCAATAAAATAATGTGTGCTACATTTCTCTGTAATGAATCTGTGCTTAAGTCTTGATTAAAAGCACTATGTACAGATATAACATTCTAAAGAAACTTTCAAAGGTATGTTTAATTATATTAATGAATATTAAATTGTTTAATGTTCTCAATTTTCATGAACAATTTAAGAACAGTAATAAGCATCACTAAAGCTCTGAATAAAATTTTAAAAGGAAAAGAGGTAATAGCTATCATTACCTAGTTAACTGTGGAGTTTGTCGTCTATTTTAAATTTATCTTTTACAGTGATCTGTTAACATTTGAAGCTGAGCTATGTGCAACATCTTTTCCCCTAGTAATTCTTAATAAACTGTCAGAGTAGAAAGTACTTCGTTTTCTTTGTATTTTATAAATCAACATTATATTATAGTGCATATACACACAGTCACATCCATACGTGCAACATACACAAACTCACCTTTTCAGGTACCCTCTCCCCGCTTATCCCATTTCCTCCGAGGTGTGAAGAGTCACCACCTCAATTACACCCATGCCAGCACTCAAGCAGCCAGATGATTGCCCTGGCTGACCTCACATTAAAAGTTGTAAGGACGCATTTCTACTTTAAGGAAATAGAAACTATTACAGAAACATTCTCTCATTTTTTATGCCACATTTACTCATTTACCTGATTTTACTCCTACATTTTGCCTTTGCTGCTTGTAAGGTGCAGGATGCATTCACACCCTTGCCTGATGCCAGCTTCTCCATTTGCACTGCAGACCCCAACTCTTTGTGCTTTTGCATATTATCTCCTCCTTTTCTTATATCAGGAGGTTCTCTCTGAATCATTGCCACCAGAAGAATCTGCTCTCATGTGTCTTTAAGCATTGAGCAATCGTTTTGCTCCATCTCTCTCGCCAGATCTTGACTCTTTTTGCCTTTTTTAAACTTGTAGAAAAAGTTGTCATTACTTGTACTTCATGTCATATTCTTTCCTCAACATTCTGCATGTGTGCTTTCATTCCTACAGTTCTGTGAAACTGGTTTTAAATCAAAAATTATATCCATGCTGCCAAAACTGTTGTTACTCTGCTGCTCATTTTTTACCTAACAATAACTTTCCTCAGTATTTTTTTCTTCTTTAGAATATTCTTTGGCGTTACAGCATTCTTCCTTGGTTTTTCTTCTGTCTTATTGACAATTACATTTAGATTGCTTTTATTAAATTTATAATAGTCCAGGCCCTTTTTGACTTCAAGGTTTTTTTTTGTTGTTGTTGTTTTTGGTGTTGGGGATCGAATCTATGACCTCCCTCGCGTTTGCCAAGCAGGCAGTTATGCTGCTGAGCTAAACCCCTGGCCCTGACTTTGAGTTTTTTGCTTTGTTTTGTTGTTGATTTGTTTTTCAAGACAGCCAATATTCTAGGCTGGTCTTGAACTCATTGCATAGCCCAGGTTAGCCTAGAAGTGTGCAGTCCTCTTGCCTCAGCCTGCCAAGTGCTAGGATTACAGGTGGGCACCACCATGCCCATCCAGACTTCAAATATTTTACATCCACATACTTTTTTAGATGACTTCATCCTATAGTTATTTTACCTTCCATACCATTTATTTACTTAAATAACCCAAATTTATACTTCCAGTCCTGACTTATTCCAAGCTTCCTACTGAAAAAGCTAAACTCAGAGAAACTTCCACTTAGACATTTGCACTTAGACATTGTTGTTTCTGATTTTCTTGACTAAAATGGAATTTCCTTCTCACTGCCAGTTCTGTCTTTTCTTCATCTCTGTCTTTTCTTATCTAATAGCACCATCATCCAATCAACATCTTGTAGATTTTACTTCTTAATCACAAGTTAGTTTAATTTTTTCTAACACTACTATATAGTACATAGCAGTTACCATTCTTGTGACCTGAAATTACCTCTTGTACTACCATCCTAATTTAACCCTTAGTTACTTCTTCCTGGGACTACAACATTACCCTTCTAATTACTTTCCTTGCCTATATGTATGCTTTCCTCCAAATCCATTCTAACCCACTTCATAGTAGACAGAATGATCTTTCTCAGGTACAAATAATATCACATTAACTCACAGACCTGAATCAGTTGGAGAGCTTTGTACTGATTGCACTTGCTGTGAACGTCAGGCTTTTTCTCACATCTTATGAAACTTTACACCTAGCCCTTTCTTCATTTCCATAACCTCATCTCTTACCTCGTTGTTCTTTACCAGTTATGCCACAGCTATAATATCGTTTTTCTATAGTGAAGTTAGTCATGCCCATCTTGTGGTCTCTGTACTGTTTGATTCTTATGCCTGGTATATACCCTCATTTATATTCATTATAGATTTTTACATAAATACTATCTTTGAGATAGACCTTCACTGACTCTCACAGTAATGAAGCCATCCTGGCAGCCTCTGTATCATCTCATCACCATTATTTTAAGTCTCTGCCTCTATCATCTTATATTTACACTTTATTTATTTACTTATTTTTGAGACATCTTGCTATGCAATTCAGGCTGGCCTTGAATTCACTATGGAACTCATGATAGCCTCAAACTCATGCTAGCCTCCTTCTGCCTCAGCCTCCCAATTACAAGCATGTATCACTATGTCTGGCTTGCACTTCTTTATCTGCCTTCTCTACTAGAATATGAATTCAGTTGTATCTCCCGCCCATACTATAGTGCCTGAAATTATTAGATTATGTAAAAACATAAAAAAAATTAATTTTTATTTTTATCTGCCAAGTCCATTGATCTATTGCTGTCCTGAATGGCTCCAAGTTCAAGAAAACAATGCCTTAGTTGATTCTTAGGCCTTCAACTTATTTTAGCTACAAGTTATCAATTAAATTCTCAAGTACATAGTTGAGTTTTCCCAGAATCTGTTAACTAATGAGTTAACTTACCTAACTGACGATGAAAGACTTCATGTGCATTCTGGTTTCGTTCTGCTTTATTGTGGCATCCTTAGAGGTTTTGTTTTATATAATTCTCATCTATCAAAATATTCTCAAGTGAATGAAATGGATTCCTTAAGTAGTCATCACTTAATTGTACCTTCATCTTGTTAAAGCACTGAAAGTTTTAAGAAATGTGTAATAGACTTTAATACCTGATCAGAAACTTAGCATCCTACGTCTCATTTTTAATGCCCATAATTTGAAGATGGATATGTTGTTTTCACTTCAATTAAATACAGATTCATCTATTGTCTCCCTGATTTCAGAGATTTTCAATAATTAAGGGAGAAATTTATGAGTTAACTGATAAAATTTGTGTTAGTAAATGCCCATAATATGAAGAAACACAGTATACGACACTGAAATGTGGGAAATCTTTTACTCTAAAGCTGGAGAAGTTTTTAAAATAACTTCTTTATTTTGAGCTACAGCATGGACAACACCAACAACACAGTGCCTTGCATGGGTTTCTTCTTTTGTATTTTACAGCTAGTCCAAATTTCTCTTTAGTATTATTAACATAATCTTTTGTACCATTCACTATCATTTCAATATTATTGATGCTCTCTCCTTGTTCCTCTACTAAAAGAGATATCTGAATAAAAAGATCCCTTAAGTCCTTTATTTGGTTCTCCAAGTTAACAAGTTCTTTATGTCTCTGTTCAATTTCTGAGAGTTGTGCTTTTGTGATACTGATTTCTGTAAGTAAGCTTTCACTGAAAACTTCCCATTTTCCTTGATGAAGCATCTCATGTACTTCTTCTTCAGGCACCTGTTTTCCAGCAACTTCAAGCTGCCGGAAAATAAATGTCTTGCACTTGTCTTGCTTTGCTGCTATTGTGTCATTGTACATAAACATGGTTTGCTGAAAATGATGGACCATTGCAGCATGTTGAGATTTAAGTATCCTTGTGACTACTGACGATGGTCCATTTTCAACCTCTGACTTTTTAACTTCTTTAACTAACTCACCCAAACTTCTGTTAATGTGTTCTGCCTGAGTTTTTATCTCCTTTGTAGTGCCAGACTCTCTCTTAAGTAGACTAAATCTTCGCATTGAAGCCACCAGACTTTTCTGATGCTGTCCAAATTTTTGAACATCATCTGTGAAGTTGTTAATAGTCTCTTGTAGTTTTTGGATCTCCTGCAGATGCCTGTTGGCCACAGGCTCTCTTTCATAAATAACAGCTTGTTGCTCAAACACCCCTTGTTCCTCTGCTTCTGTAGCCAGCACTTGACTGTCTCTAGAGAGTTCGATTTCCTTTGTTCTCTGCTTTAGTTCTTGAAGTCGGTCTTTCATCTTCCCTTTCCTAAGAAGCAAAAATTATCATATGAACTAAGAGAAAGTTGGCAGTTTTCCTTAGTACCAGTTAGTTTGATGTAACTATTTCCCAGTAAAAATTACCTAGTATTCTAAAAAGAACTTTATCTTACGAATTTCCTCATAATGAACACTGAAATGAGGAAAATAATGTAAAATGATTTATAAATTTATTTAATGTTGCTATGACTCATTTAATTGCAGTAGCTGAAAAAGTAATGATGGAGAAACAGTTTCTCCAAAATAAGTTCTTGGTGTCATGAGACCATCTGTAACGTAATTTTCCTTTTTATTTTTTATTTTTTCTTCAGTATTGGGAATGGAATGCAGGGGTATTCTACCAGTGAACTACATGCCACAGCCCTTCCTTATATTTTATTTTCAGGCAAGGTCTCATTAAGTTAGCCCACTGGGACTGAAACTCTTGCCTCAGCCTCAGTGCCTGGAGATAATTTTTCTAATTAAGGGGTTCTTTTGACCATAATATCAACTTTTAGGATTAACTTTCAAAGAGCAGTCTTTGTAATATTACACCTTATTTTCACAGAGCCTTTTGGTTTAGAAAGGCATTTCTAAACTTTCATAATAGTTTCGAAGACAAGGAGCTGTAATGGAGTATAAGTAGCTCATTGAACCACATACAATATTAGTATATTAGTATCAACCGAAGAAAATTATTTCTAATGTTAAGTTATTATGCCATGGGCCTTGATGTTTGCTATGTTTACAGAAATGCTTTCAGCACTTGTTTGGATTTTGGATGCAAATTCATAAATTAGGAATTTCCACACTCAGATGGGAAAATGAGATGGGAAAATCTTATCAGATAGAGGATTATTGAAAGAAATAAAAAATATTTGCCTGGAAAGATAAGATATAAGGAATAAATATAATAATCTTTTAGAATATGAAAATCTGTATATATGAAGGGAATTAGATTTACTTGGCATAACTCCAGAGGACAGTAGGTGGAAATTACTTAGACGTTTAATAAAAAGAAGACTTTGCAAGGCAGAAGAGCCATCCTAAAATGAAATGAATGCTTCATAAGGTGATCAGCTTTTGTCAATAGAGGTGTTATAGATGGTCTTGAATGATGATCCAGCCAAGCATGTTACAGAACAGATCTCTGTGCTAGAGAAAAAGTTAAACCAGTCTTCTGATAATAATCCTTTAGTTTAAAGGACTGCAGTTTTTTCACATAGTCATCAAAGCCTAATTTATGCAAAGTTTTACATGCCACAGTTTATATTCAAGAACAATTCTTCAGGAATTTTCATTCTGCAGGGAGAAGAACAACATAGAATTAAAGAGCTAAATGAGATAATTTCAGGTCTTGATAGAAGAATCAGAAAAGGTCTCTAAGGAGATAGTTGAGTTGTGATGCCTGAATACTGAGAAGCCAGCCAGAAGAGATCAGAGAGTATATTGTGAGTATAGGAGATTGGGAGCCAAGGCAATGAAATAAGACCAGTAGGTTTTTGAAACAAAATTAATACCTGTGTAAGTAAAATAACAAAAAGTAACATCAAAAGAATGAAGTCAGAAAGGTAAGTAGGAGCCAGATCATACTGGGCTTCTGAGCAAAGTCAGGAGTTTAGATTTTATTCTAGATACAACAGAAGACAAAGTATACATGGGGTATCGGCATGATTTGTTTTTAAAAGATGCTTTAGTTTGCTGTATAAGAATTATTTACCAATGTGGGAAAAATAGTTGACAGGAGAGACTTGGATGACAAAATGGAGATGGAATAAATGAGAATGATCTGGATATATTTATTTTTTCAGGATATATTTTTGGAGGCAGAAGAACTAGGACTTGATAGTCTTAACCTATTGGATTTTAACCTGATATTAACACCATTGTTTCTTGAAACACATATTAGAAAAGTGTTTCTCTCAGGTTCCTCTTAACTCTTTGGCTTTTTGTCACCCAACCTATCATCTCATCTTTCTTACCTCTGAATTTTGGAATGCTTCTAGTCTCTTAAATTTTTATTGTGTACCATCATTAATCTCATGGCATTAAATAGTATTGGTTAGATGATTACTCACATTTGTATCTAGTCTAGAGTGCTCTTAAAACACCTGTCTGCTTGACGTTTCCTCTTCAATGTTTGTGTCTAAAATGAGCTTGTGACCTTCCTTTGATCCGCTGTCTCAGTAAATGGCTGCTCGATTTTTCAAGTGGGTCAGACCAAAACTGTTGGAGTCGTTTTTTACTTTTTTCCCCTCATATCATATCCAAACTAAATAGGACTTCAGGTCTGTGCTAACAGCAAATCTCATCAACCTCCGTTTTGTAATGCTTTTGGATCTAGCCACCTCTTCTCATCAGTCTGTCTCATCATTATTTCCCACTTTTATTACTGTAGCATTTTCTTAAGTGCTTTCCTTGTTTTCTGTCTTGCACACTCCACCCTCTTGATCTTTTCTTAGCACAGAATTCAGAGTTAAAGTGAGATGGATCATGTCATTACTGTGCCTAAAATCCCCGCTTTGGTGTTACTTCACAGAGGAAAAACCAGAGTCCACAGTGTTCTTCATGACCACATCTCTCTGCCTCTTTGACCTCACCACCTCGGGCCATCTCCCTCCCTGTGCTTCAGCTTCACTGTTCTTGCTGTTTCTCATACAAGTTCTAGGCACCACCCAGCCTCAGGACATTGAAATTGGCAATTTTCTTGTTCTGAAATGCTCTTCTCCACAAAGTACGTGACTCACCCCCCATCTACTTCACTTCTTGCTGATGTGTCACCCTCTCAGACTGTTTTGGTCATCCTATATAGAACTCTTAAGTACCTTCTCAAATTTCTGACCCTCTCTGTTCTTTTCACTATTTAACATACTGTGCAATGTACTTATCTGAATTTATTGTCTACTCTCTCTTCAAAATAAAAGCCCCATTGCAGCTTTGTTTGTTCTGGTGTTCCCAGAAACCTTAATTACTCTCATATTTATTGAGCTCTCACCTTGCACTCTTGGCACTGTGTATTTGCTTGAACTCTCAATGTGAGTTGGGTATTGTTTAAAGTGTGTTGTATGTTCCTGTAGGAACTGAGTAGAGTATTTATTTTATAATGAAATTAAGATCTGAGTTTAAGTAGATTGACCAAAATGTTAGCTTGTGGTAGAATTGGAATTTAGAGGTTGAGACTTAACTTGTAACTATGCAATAAAGCCCTTTTTAATGTTGCCACATGCTACAGACAAATTGTATAGGGTGAATCCTGGAAAGAGACAGTTAGATTAGTTAAGTGATTGTGAAAGAAAACAGATCACAAGGGATAAGACCTTGAAATCTATTTTTAACAGAAAGAGCTTTTCATACACATTAAAAATGTACTCAGAAACATTTTCTATGTAGTTTCATTGCTGAGCTTTTTAAATACTGGTTAGAAACATATACAAGTAAGCTTTTCTTCTGTATAAAGCACTTATAGACTATTTACTCTTTAAATATTCAAGATATGTCACTTAAATAGCATGTAATATTTTCCCACTGATTTTTTTTAGATTAAATAGTAAAAAAGAAAGTTTAAGAAATTTATGCAATCAAGAGACTTCTAAGCTAGAAAAGAATTCTGCTTGTTTCTCACTTTTATTCCCTATGTTCTACTTGATTTGTAAAGAATAGTTTCTCTGCCTTTGGAATAGAACTAACAAACCAGTAGTTTTCTCAGATCTAAGTGAAATAAAAAGTAAGTATGATATTAAACTTGAAAATTTTCTGAAAGGCAGATTCGTCACGGAAGAGTGTAAGAAAGGTAACATGGATATTACTGGCAGTGTTGGGTTTTAGGAAAGTACATAAATATAAAACATAGTTATTGATCCATATAGCAGGCATGTCTTTTAGAAAGGTATTTCTTAGCGTTTTCCATGCAAGTAGGAAATAAACCAACTAAAGGGAATGTATGTAGTAGAATGCCTGCTTACTGTTATGCCTGGTCTCCATTAAAATGGAAACAAAGTGATTTTGATCAGGAAAGATTTCAGTGCTCAAACAATTAAATGTGCAGGTTTGATATTCTCATTTTTATATTTTTCCTCTTTTTAAACTATACTAAACAAGTTAATTTATAAATTACATACAAACTGTAATGATTAACATAGTTCTTAATATAAAAATTCAAATTTTAAGATAGTTGAAAAGATTTTTTAACTTTATAAAATAATTTAACTTGTAATTCCTTGTAAATTTAAATATTTAGTTTATGAAAAATTCTACCTAATTCCATTTTACCAGCCAAAATGTACTTGATTATGACCCTAGAATAACCAATTCCCAAATCTTGGTGGCTTGGAAATACAGTATTTCTTGCTCATATTTCATGTCCATAATGAGTTTATAGGGGCTCTGGTCTCAGTCTTGGTCACTTGGACCAGTAGGCCCACTTTTCTGAATGTGGTACTCATAGCTGAGAGAAAGCAGACTGGAGAGCCTGTCTTAAAATACTGTAGCCTTGGAGTGATCCATGCCTCTTTCTTTTATAAGTCCTCGGTCAGCTGAAAGTGTCTCATTGAAGTGTAGTCCTCCTCTACTCCACAAAGAAGAGGAGAACCTGACCGTTTCCAAACCTGGTGAGCTTTCTGGTTTGATTACAGAAGAAATCTTTGGAGAATAATCAATTTTCTCGTATTTTTCTTATGGAGAAACTGAGAAAAAGAAAAGGGCAGTGTCTTCCACAGGGTTGTGGTGAGCATGGTAGTAGTAGTAGAGATAAAAGAATACAGAATTCCAGGTTTCTAGATCACTGCTTTGTCTATTATGAGACATGCACATTTTCTGTAATTTATGTATTATATGAAGGCGGGATCACCATCATACTCTTTTTTTCCCCAGTATTTTATTAAATACATAATGGTTGTGGTGGTACAGATATGTAAAGACACATAAAAACATTGGAAAGTCTAATTGTATAAACTTCTCAGGCAGCTTTGTGAAAGTAAAATTACCAACAATGATTTATCATACACTTGTGATATAAACTAGTCTTCTTTCTAGTGAGAGGAAATTTGATGTTAAAGTTAGTTGGTTTAGTGATTTATCTTGAATAGCTCCCTACTATTTTTATTTGGCTTAGTGTTATTTACCACATCCTTTTTTTTTTAAAATAATTTTATTTAAAGAGAAAAAAACAAAACAAAACAAAACAAAACAAAACAGAATAAAGGGTAGCGACAATACAGTATTCCAAGGAAAAAAGGAAAACAACAACAACAAAAAAACCTAAGAAATTATTACTTGACAAATTACATACTGACTTCTTGGAAATAGTTGTTCAAATTACAAAGTTAAAACATATAAAGTAGACATTCAAACAGTGAGACTGTTAACAGCTCTGCTCCACGATCTGACAAAAACAGCAATATGGTCATCCATCTTACCCACTCAAATATACATGCA